>CAUYRB010005048.1:0-148080 GCA_963574695.1 Propithecus perrieri
CTACTAAGTGAGGTATCCCAAGAATGGAAAGACAAGCACCACATGTACTCACCATCAAATTGGTATTAACTGATCAACACATAAGTGCACATATAAGAATAACATCTATTGGATGTTGGGCAGGGGGGAGGGGGGAGGGGGGAGCAGGGAGGAGGGAAGAGGGGACAGGTATATGCATACACAAAGAGTGCAATGCGCACCACCCGAAGAATGGACATATTTGAAACTCGGACTTGGGGGGCAGGGGGGGCAAGGGCAACATACGTAACCTAAACATCTGTACCCCCATAATATGCTGAAATAAAAAAAAATAAATAAATAAGGCCCAATCTAAACAAAATACTAAAAGAAAATCATATCTTTACTCATTAATTCAAGAGGAGGAATGTAAATTGACACAGGATTTCTGGCTTTTCTCCTACATTTCACTTCACCCCATCAGAGGTAGAGCAAGTTATCCTACACAAGCTTTATGAATAACAAAGATGATATTTAGTTCTTCATCTATTATACTTGACTGAGTTTTTCAGAAATTAAGTACAGAAATGTACTGCTATATCGAACGCCAACACCTGTGCAAGAAGATGGTAGGGTCCTACCTACACAAAATAATTTCAGAGCCAGTAAGAATGAGAACTAATGTTTATACCAATCTACTTATTTCACAAATGAGGAATGCACTGTCTAAGGTTAATTAACCTTTTTAAGGGCTTATGGTTAATTCATGGCAGAAGTATGCATTAAAACTCCAATTTATTGGCTATCAAGGTCATGTTTATTAAAGACTCCTTCCAACTTACTATATTTGAATACCCATAAGTTACAAAGCTAGAACACCTTCTCTTCTTACTTACTAGGCTACTTAGTTTTCTGCAAAATGAGGCTCAAAAATGTTTTTCTGGAGTAGGATGTCATATACACATGAGAAGTCATCTGTAAACTGTATTGTCAAATAAACATCCAGTTCATGATATTATCTTACTATAACTATTTTTATAATCTGAAGCACAATGAATAAAATATAAACTCTTAATAAGTACATATTTTTAAATATTAGTAGAATTTAGTAATGCCGATTACATAATAAAGTGTAAGCAGTTAATTTTAATTGCATAAGAGTTTAAAATATATTTATTTTATTTGAAACATATAAAAGTCAGGATATACTTTATAATAATGCTGAAATTATAATTTTATGTAAAATGAATGAATCAAAGACTATACAAATATAACATATGGATGCTTTCCTAGCTAAAAATCCTATTCACACTGCCATTACCACACCAATTGCTCTAACTTTTGAATCCATCATCCTTAGATGCCTTGTTTATCCTTTTCCATCCCTTTTCTTATTCTCTAAATCAGATTCATCTGCATTCACTCAGTGTTACTTTCCATTTTTGTTATTATATTTGACAGTCATTTTAGTAACAAACACAAATCATAGAAAATGTTTTCCCTTAAATAGAAATAATGTCTTAAAATAATTTACTGTACTCCCAATTAAACAGTTTGAGAAAAGTAGACAGGTTCAAATAAAGAATTGTCATTTATTCACCCTGCCTTTCACCTGTGAATCTGACCTGTGGGATGATTGCACTGAGGGTGTCACTGCATACACGATGATATCCTTAATCTCAAACTTCCTTTCAAACCTCACAACAAAGTCAAAGGATTAGATACAAAGAAAAGGTCACAAAGGAACCCAACCTGTATATACCTAACTTAAACAAGTTGCTTACAGGGTGACCTTCTACTAAGAATATTATTAAAAACCTGAAAGGAACATAATTTTATGAGTTATTTTGTAAAGTATCACATATAACTTTGATAATTTGTTGTAATTTTTAGAGCATTCCTTATTTAATGCTGGACCTCAAAGCAATATTTAATTATTTCTAAGTTTTTAAAAATTGACAAATGAAATCCAAAATTGGGTGTAGCCCAGTCAAATAAATCATATCAATTTAAAGTATTCATAAATCCTAACTTTATGATCATCCAAATTAACTTTACTTATTTCAAATGGTGCCAATAAATTTTCATTAATTTATTCATTTTGACAAATATTTACTGAATGCTTATTATGTTAGAAATTGACTGACCTCTCCTGAAAACACTTAGGTGTAGTCTCACTGATGCCTTCACTATTCTTGAACCATATGCAATGAATCAGGAAAATTTCTATTTCAGGTTCATTAAGATATGAAAACAGTATATAATATTGAGAGAGTTTCTTGAAATGCTATTAATAATATCCAAGAATTAATTTATCTTTTTAGCATTTGTTGTCCAAGCTCACTTTCTAAGTGACTCCTTGCACATCCCAGGGGGCTAGAAATAGAAGCTGCATAGGGTCACTTTTAGCTCCACATAGCTTTTATGGAACTTGCTGTGTTTCTTCTCTTCTTCTTGTGGCCCCATATGTAGTCAGGGTAAGAACAAGCCAAGCCTTCTAGGCCATCCTATGACTTTCTCAGAACTGAAATTAAATTAAAACACAATGACCTGCAGGAGAGAACAAGGTACCTGAGGCATCTCATCAGCAGTCTAATCAGAAAGGTGACTCAGAGATGGTTCTAAAGCAGCCCACACAATTACCTCTGGAATTTGCTGCCAGGAAAATATCATTTTATCTCCAATTCAAGTCCTGTGATTGTTACCTAAGAAGAGAGATTGAAGTAAAATACCAAATGCAAAACAGTCCATTAAATGTTTCTTTCTTTATGCTTTGCTATCACCCTCCCACTTTATTTATGTTTTTGTACTATCCATCTTATATACACCCTCAGGCAAATGTGCACATATCCCAGAATAGTAATACACAAAGTGATGTAGTATACATAATTATTCCACCACAGCTTAAGTTTATATTTTTAGAGCGTATAAGAGCATGTGAAAAATTCCTCTCCCACAGATGAAATTTTCTTTGATATTCAGTCTTGAAAATGTTATTAGCTCTAGTAAAAACTTTAAAACTAGGGAAACTTCTATAAAATATCCCATTTATATACTATTGATAGACATGTATAGGAATAAATTTTAGAAATTCCAGGAAAGGAGGAAAACCTCAAAGCATTAAAATGTACCACATTGTTGGGAAGGCTACATCCAAACGTGAACCATCACCATGGAGTTATCAGGTAGAATTTTGCGTTTATAGAAGGACAGGACAAGTAACATTCCTAGAAAAGCAATGTGAGGTTCAACATCCTCTTAGCTTCAGAAGAACCCCTGAGGCAGGGGGAGAGAAATGGTTGATTCACCCGTCTAATTATTTTTCTCCTCCTATTTCTTTCCTTCCTCTCAAAAAGGAATAAGCACAGATTAAATATGCAAATATGAGAGGAAAAATGTCTATTTTTGAATAAGTTGAGATGAGATTCTTTCAACAATGAATAAATATTCACTGAGATCCTTTTCTGTTTCAAGGCACTATACTAGGCACCAGGGATACATGAAAAAAATGACAGAAACAGTGCCCGCTGCGCTGGATTGTTCTAGAGCGCAAATAATTAGGACAGTTTTGATAATATTATGTGATAAATGCCAGCTTTGAATTTCAGGGTGCTATGAGAGCACTTTTTCTAACCTGGATTTTGGAAAAAAGTGAAAATTGAGAAACTGACTAGTTACCTAACTTAGCCTAGTCTCCTCCTACAACTGCAGCCTGCTCCTGAATTTTACTTCACCTCAGATCTTTTGACACTCACACAGAAACACACACACTTCAGTCCATGGCAGCTTCCTTTAGAACCTATAAGAAGGGCTAGATCTTGCTCCCCTTAATTTGGGGCCCCATTCTACCCTACACGTATTGTCAGGAGTCCTTATATGAAATCATGTACTTCTCAGAACCCCATATCGGCTTATCCTGTCCCTGCCCTCTTTCCCTGCACAGTAAATCCTCATGTAGTACTTTCTTACTATTTATACATCTTTGATTTTTATATTTCATTTGCATAATCTTACATAACATGATTTACTGAGTGCTTTCTATATGACAGAAATTTCTAAGGACTTTATATCCATCCTTTTTTTCCTGTAGTATATCCCTAACAAATAATACAGTGCCTAGCAAATAGGCCCAATAAACATTTGTTGAATAATTTTATGACATTATCCCAATTGGCAATATGCATTATCCCAATCGACTTAGATTAAGCAACGTGACCGTGATGCAGAACAATAGCTCTCAGCTTCCTTTTCCAAGCTAGTACTTAGGGCAGAATTTGCTATCTCAACTTCCCCGTCAACTATTCTTGGGTTATTCTTTTGTTGTTTCCTATGTTTAAGTCCACACCATGACAATATTTTTTTTTCCTTTACCTCATGATTTCACAATTAAAACTTCGTGATATAATCATATATCTTAATGGAGGTATGTCTTGTTCCTTATGAACCAAGCACCTGTGTTGGTGGTTCCAGGTACATCAATTCTTGGGCCTCTGGGTGGCTTTCTAGTTGCAGGTTGCAGTAGTGGTGGACCAGGAGGGTGAGTGGGCTCTGGAGCTCCCAGGTAGCAGGCATGGTGTGGGGAAAGGCAGTTGCAATGATAATAAAATGCTCTTCTGTGTCCCCAGTGCTGTGCACTTGTGTTGGCAATGGTTGCAATGTGCTGTGTGGGCTGGCCTCAGGCCAGTAGATGGTGCTTGCAGGTAGAAGGTAGCTGAGATGGTGGTGGCAGGGTGCTTATGACCAATCTCAGGCCCCAAGGAGGAGTACTTAATTGTCTCACCTGGTGGGTTGGTTGTGGCACCCCCAAAACCCTGGATCCTGCACTCTGTCTTGGTGAGATGGGAGGGCAAAGCTGGGTGGAAACAGATCAGGCAAGCTTGTGCTCAGGACCCCCGTGGCAAGTGCCTGCACCACCTGCAATGGGTGACAATGGAGCAATTTTATGAGCCCTGATGAAATGCCTGGGTGAGAGGCAACAACTGCTGCACTGAGGTCCTGCCATGGGCGAGGAGGGCCAGTCCCAGCAGTCACAGCATTGGCCAGTAGGTGAGAGGCTTTTATTCCTCTCATACCACAGTGCTGGCTTGTGCTCACTCCCCTGTTCCAGCTGTTACCGTTTACCCGGCTGTTCCATAATATTGGGAGTTCATGTCTAGCCTGTAACTCAGCCCTGGGCTATAGGATTCCCCAGCCAGCTCAAGAGCAAGCTTCTGCAGCAACTCTCATCTTGCTCAAGTCCTGGGGGGTGGTGCCAAATTCCAGCAATGGTGGCTACAACCCACACCATGCTCACTTCTTAATCTTGGTTGTAGGGGCCCACCTCCTTTCATGCCTCTGTTCTGCAAGCAGTAGCCTGAGTTTCCCTAACACCTAGGACTGGCACTGCTGGTTCCCAGGACTGTGTATAGTCTGTTAAGAACTAAGATAGAGAGTGGCTATCTTAGGCTTGCCATCTTGCTATGGTAGCTTAGGTTTCAGGAAGGGTGTGGGACACAGGGCATGTTCCCTCCCTATAGGAGATTTTTTTCTCAGAGTTTCCCATTTACTTCGTAAGTTAGATTCAGAGTTTGGGTCAAAGTGCTCTCCCATGGCCTGGATTATATTTTCCAGTGGGAAAGTAGACCATAGAAAGACATTCACCCTCTCCCATACTGGGGAGTTATTCCTGTTTCCCAGCTGGTCACAGTCACACAAGCTGCCTGTTTTTTTTCTCCTTCCTATATTTTGGAGTTTTCTGTGACTTTTCTATTGAACTCCCATTTTCCCTCTTAGATAAAATATTCAAAGCGTGATTGTCTGTACACTATATTGACTCTTCTAAGTGAATGGAGCATGCTTGGTATGCTGCTAGTAGCCATCTTGATAAAAAAATATTCATATTTCATTTGCAACATTTTCATAGACTTTGGCAGCATAATTATTAATGAAAAAATGAAATTTAGTGAAAGGGTAAAAATAAGTGTAGCAAAGGTTTCTAAATAAATTCAATTGTTTATGTATTTGATAGTTTCATTGGTATAAATTAAAATGACAGATAACTTTAGCAGGCCAGTAAGATATTTTCTTTATTTTTGGGTTATATATTAATAATTTAATGGTTCTATACATTTCAAGTACACAAAAAGTCCTATAAAGCTTATCATAATTCTTGCTTCTAAGCCTTACTGCCCAAATTTTAAATCAGCATGTCTATTTGGGGACCTAGAAATCTGAATTTTCAACAGACATCAGGTTGATTCTGATCTATATAATCTAATAATTAAATCCTTGAAATATGGAGTAGTCACAAGGGCCTGTGACAAATAAGAGAAGGCCAAAGTTATAAATCTTACTCTAATTTTACTAGTCCTGTGATCATTATAACATCTTTTATTTTTCTTGACTATATTCTTCTTGCCTGTAATATGAAAGAATAAATCAAATATTCAACATGAAATAAATTCTTGTTTTGAATATTTTAACCTAATTTATGATATCATATTGTTCATTAAATATAGCATTAAACACATAAACTTTTCATCTCCAGTGATCTTTGTTATTACAAAGAATATAAATTAAAATTGTATTTCATCTACAAAGACGTATGTCCTTGGATTTCCTGGATTTGAATGTAAGACTATGAAGTCTATGCACTTGTGGTCTTGTGATTAAGAGAGATGGAGAGATTAATAGTAATGATGAAAACTTTGGGGATTATTAAATAGAAATAATTATTTCAAAAGTTGTAATTCATATTATGTTACAGAAAAAAAATCTGATTAGCCTAGATTCCATTTAACTAACATGCAATTAAATACTTTTTTTTAAACAGAAAGGAGAAAAAAATAAAAGAAAACAATAAGTCTAAAGGTAAAAAAAGAATGCTATCTAGCTTCCTAGAATTATTCTAGGGTAGGGTCCACCAAAGCTCAATTCCCACAATTACACCTGCAGAATGGCTCTATGACAGCATGTATAAAGCAGGGAGCCAGAGACATGTCATGAGATTTTATCAAAGAGAACTTGACTTTGACCATAATACCCTATTAGGATACCAACACTTGTAAAGAATGATCATGTCATTTCTTAGTTTAGCAGAAAAAAAATCAGTTAACAAGAATTTGGTAGTTTAAATATTACTAATAATATTGACTAAATTTTATTATGGGCTTAACGGTATCAAAATATGCTTACAGTGTGTTATTATTACAATTAGGGAAGAATATTAATCAGCATGAGCAAGACAGAGAAAGTGTGATAATGTACTTGCAGAGACCTCATAACCAATAGGTATCATTAGGTCCATCACTGGAATCCAGAACTTATTTCACTAAACCATGCTCACAGATTGAGAGTAAAGAAGGGATTTTTATTATATCACCTAATGTAGTTCTCTCTTAATTACAATTCCTCTAATAACTTTCATTTATTCCATGGTATGTATAATTATGTGTAATTTTTTCTTTATATATAATTAGAAGATATACTTCACAAAAGTGATACCATGCCCACTCTGTTCTCTGCTATATTATCTTGAACTGTGCCTAGGAGGGCATGGGCATTGAGACTTGTTTAATGATTAAATAATAAAAGAAAAGTCACTTGCTCATTTCTTCTTTCTTTCTTTCTCTTTCCTTCTTCTTTATTTTTAAATGAACAACCAAGCTTATTTCTATTCACAACTTAATTTGACGTCTATAAAACAAAGCCATGAGAAGACAAGTTTTGGGTATATTAGAGGAGATTCTGTAAACTTTCTGTTTATAATTGTCAGGAATTCAGGAAGAGTTTGATATTTTACTCTGCTTGCAAGCTCACAGTTTTGCCTGCCACTGTTTCATAGATGTTGACAGAAGCCACAAGACTCCTGGGCCAGGAACAAAGCACTTTATTACTCATGATACAACAGACAGCATGAGCTTCAAGTTCTCATCAGTTCTCTTTGTCCTCCACAAGTCATGTTCAGATATCTATGAATAAATAATCTGGGTAAAACATACTTACTTCCAAAGTCAATGTTGATAAAATGCTTTGTAGATGAAAAATTGTTGATTGTCACTGTGCTAATAATGGTCAAAGTGTGCTTCACTCCTGTGGTGATGATCTAACCAAATACATGGAAAGAGAAACCGGCTTCAAACAACAAAATTCATTTGATCAGAGTATATAAGACAGAAGTGTGATTAGGGAATATACTGACCACCTGTGAATGAAAATAATAATTTAAAATGTTGGTAACACACATTCAATAGCACAACAAAAAAAATATTCCCAGTATCAAATTTGTCATACAAACATATCAGTTAGATTACAACGAAAGGATCAGTAATTAAAAGTGAAAGAGATTATCCAATTGATGGTACAAATATTCGTACACATAAATGACACCAAAAAAAGCCTGGAATATACTTTGAAAACATTGTGTCAAAGTCTAAATTAGCATTTTTAAGATAATATGGCTTCCTTACATTAGAGGTTTTATTTAATGAAGAGAGGCAATACTTCGACTGGCTTAGTGAGAAGAATATGAACATATGATCATGAATGAATCAAACAAGAAATGATTTTAAAAGTAAGACATGCTGGGCATTTCTCAGGTAAGTGAAATTAAAATAAAGAATAAGTCTAAAGAGTCCACCTAAAACTGGCTTAATTTCTTATAATCAAATTAAACTACTACAGTAAGTGGTGGAAGAAACAGAGTGTCTTAACATAAGATAATCATAGTATTAAGGATAAAAAGTATGCATAAAAAAGGCAGAAAATAAATGGAAGTGATTCTGTTTTGTATGTTAATGAAGGAAAAAGAAAGAAAGCTTAGAAAACAAAACTTAGTCACCTGATAAAACAACTGCATAACTGCATTAGGAAATGAATTATTAAATGAGAATTTAAGGAACTAAGAGTTTATGTAACAGTTGATTAAATACCAAGTGCTTTTTTACAGAAAGTTTCAGTACCACAAATGGAGACAATTTCAGAGTACAAATACGAATGGGTTACTGAGTACTATGAGGTTCTTTTCTGTGATTGTTCATTTGTTTTGTTTTCACATGGTAAATGACATAAATGTGGCTATTGGCTAGCAAAAAAGAGAGTTGCTGTTTACTGCACAAATACAGAAAGTGTACAACTGACTCCTGTGAATAAATAACTCCTATTCAAGGATAAAGCTATATTAAGAAATCCTCATTGTCAAGGCAATGACTATAGGATTTGTCAAAGTGATTAAAAAATGACAATAGGGTATAAAGTAGTCCAAGAGATGAAACATGATTAAGAAACTGTGTTGTGTAATACACAGAATTCAAGATGGCAAACAAAAAGAGAAGCCATCTATCCTCAGGGAAGACTGTTATAAGATGTGGATAGTCAGTATTTTGAAGCTTATTATAAATTTCTGTAGAGCTAATGTACATATGGTTAATAGTTAAAATTTTTCTGAGGGGAGAATGCCGTCATGAGGGATGAAAGTTAGCCTATGCACAGAAGAAAATTTATACAAAAACAAAACAGTGCAATAAAGTGAGAAAATTAAAGGATTCAAGTATCTTTTACATATAAATAAAATCGGTTACCAAATACAAAAGAAAAATATTATTTTCCCAGAAACCCTTGGTAAAATTTCCAAATTAGCATCCTGACATCCTTTAATTTTCACCATACAGTTAATATTATTTTTCTTTATATGTTTGGTAAGAAAAGATGAAAATCCAAATTTTCAGCAACTGCAGCAAGTTTTCAGTTAACATCATCCATAGATTATCGGAAACTGCGACTTTAAGCAAAACAGCATATAATGAAACTAATTTTACCATAGGCTAAGTGGTATCAACAAGACTTAAGGTCTTATGGCATATTTCTGGTCACAAAAATATCAGCAAACTTCTAAATAAAGACCCAAAACACTTCTAATATTAAACATTGAAATAATTGTGAGCTATATGTACATGTAGGAAAGATTAATAACAACACTTAAGATAATTATTTACCCAATTTTTGATGAATCCATGAATGAAGTTGGTCAAGGGGTGATAGGTTAAATTAATTAATAAATATTTGCAAAGCCAAAATTGTAAGGAGCACCTCCTGCTACCATGCGGTTCGAAAATAAGTAATAACAAACATAGCTAGCTGGCTGAATGCTTTTGTACCATGTCATGTAGTGTCGTGAATTTGCATAATTATTGTCTAGGAGTTTTTATTTGACAATCATGTGTATTCATTCATTCATTCATTCATTCATTCATTTTCCAACCCACTTATCCCAATTTAGGGTCTTCGGTTATCAGAGCCTATTCGGGCAGCTCAGGGCATCAGGTGGGAGCCAACCCTGGCCAGGATGCCCTTCCATCCAGCGCACACACAAACATACACACACACACACACACACACACACACACACACACACTCTCTCGCACTGGGACTATTTGGACATGCCAATGAACCTAACACAGCTTTGGGATGTGGGAGGAACCTGTACCCTGGAGTAAACCCATGCAGACATGGGGAGAACATTCAAACTCCATACAGACAATGGCTCCACCCAGAAATGGATTTTTCTCTCATTAACGTTATAGCTAAACTACGTTATTCAAGAACTTGCTGACTTGTGACAAAAATGCCGTTTTCTCATCATTGAAACACTAAACATTATAGTGCTAATATTGGCTTATGTTAACCTTCTGTTGTTACTCAATGTTACTATTAGAGAACAGAAGATTTGCCTAACAAATTATTCTCATGTGGAACAACAGATATAATTGGAAGTTATAACAGTCAATAATTTTCATTTGAAAAAAGTTATAAGCAGAGTTAGTATACCTTCTCACTTTGAAATATGTTCTGGATTGAGATCTTTTGGATCTACACCATGTAAGTAGAAAAGAAAAGAACAAAAAAGGAATTTGCTTTAGGAATGTAAAATTGAAATGACAGAATGAAAGGACTAAAATCAACAGGATTTAACCTTCAGTAATCAGAAAAAAAAATACTTCCAAAATATTCTGGATCTTATATGAAATCATAGATAAATGGGCAAAAATTAATGTTGCTTTTTTTTTTTTTTTTTGAGACAAAGAATCTCACTTTGTTGCCAGGGCTAGAATGCCATGGCATCAGCCTAGCTCACAGCAACCTCAAACTCCTGGGCTCAAGCAATCCTACTGCCTCAGCCTCCCCCGTAGCTGGGACTACAGGCATGAGCCACCATATCCAGCTAATTTTTTCTATATATTTTTAGTTGTCCAGCTAATTTTGTTTCCTTTTTTTCTTTTTTTTTAGTAGAGACAGGGTCTCGCTCTTGCTCAGGCTGGTCTCGAACTCCTAAGCTCAAACAATCCGCCACCTCAGCCTCCTAGAGTGCTAGGATTACAGGCGTGAGCCACCGTGGCCAGCCAAGTGCATTTTATTATTATGAATAAATATGGTATTTAAAGCTAGGTATACACTCCAAGTCAGAACTTCCTTGCTGAATCAGCCAAGTGTTGCCCATCAATACACCCTTCAATGTAGTATCATTTCAGTAAGGAATTAAATACCGTATTTTAATAAACCAAAAGGATATGGAGTTGAATACTTAACACTGGATTTTCCTAATAGAAATAGGTGATAAATCTTCAATGGTGATGATTATAATGAAAATAAAAATTAGTGCTAAGTTTGTTATATTGATGTGAAGACCTATGACTGTATTAATTATAATTAAACTTCAAAAGTATCATTTATTGATTGTCCACACAAAGCCCCAAAAGCAGTGAGCAAAAAATCAGGGTACTTTTTTTCTGAGATTATTAAAAGCTAACTAGCTCAAATGATTTTTATCAAAAAATTGCATATCATTGCACTATTTATCTTTTTTCTAAATTAGATACACGGTCATGTTCCCATTCTTTTATGTATTAACATAGCAAGTGACTTTTTTGTAATTAAGCATTTTTATTGAAATATTCAAATGTGTATTATTTTGTGACCTCACATTTAACTTCTCCCTTCCATTCTTTGGCAGTAGGCAAGGTGTCTGACTGTCTCTCTTAGATGAATGAATAGTTGAACATTTCTTTTAAAGAATGGAATACAATATGCTGTAGGATTGCATAAAAAATACTCAGTGAAGGGAAAAAAGGCTCTGGGACCTTGGATGTCAGTTCCAAGAGAGACAAATTTATAGGTGTAACAATCTGTCTTTTATAACTGACATATAAGGTCCCAGAGGTCTTTTTCCCTATCACTAAGGATTTTTCATGCATTTCCTAAAATGTGAAAAAACTAAGTGTAACGTTTAGACATTTTTACTGCACACTAAAAGGAATTTTGTCAACTTTACTCTAGGACCATACCCAAAATCAATTTTAATATTAGATTATAACACTATTTTAATAGTAGTAAGACTTCTACATCATTGCAATAAATAAATGTTAAATTAAGCTTGCTAAGTAATTTGATGTTTCACCAGAAATCAGTAACAAAGCAGCTATCTGCCCTTGTGGTATATTAGGCACCAAATAAGGTATGTTTTCTTTGAGACTCACTTAAAAAGATGTGATTATCATTCACAGAACTACACCAGAAATACAAATGGCACACACTAGTGGCCTAAAGGACTAAGCAAGCTCTTTAAAATGAAATTTACCATGAAGTGTCTAGGGCATTGAAAAAAAATAATTACTGTGTCTTAATGAAGCTAAATTATTGAATAACACAATGCTAGGGAAATTATTCTAAAACTGTTTGAAATCATATAAAAATATTGGTCAATCAATGAGGCCATTTAAGCACAGGAGCTGATTCCACCTTTACAGTAATTAATTTTTTTTCAATGATTCATTTCTACCTTTGACCAAAATGGTGCTAGTTTGTCACATTCAACCAAACAATCTGATCCATGACCATGGTAAATATAACTTAATTTATTGTTAAACTTACTTTCATTTTTTTTAGCAATGTTTTGTAGTTCTCAGTGTGCAGGTCTTATACATATTTAACTATAATTATCATAAAATATTTTACATTTTGAATGCTAGAATGTATAATACTCAAATTTTAATTTCATACTTTATTGCTAGTATATAGAATTACTATATCTTAATAATGGTACTTGTTACACAGATGTATATTTGCTTTATAATTCGTTAAACTATGCACTTAAAATAGTAAATTTTACTATATGAAAATTATGTCAATAAAGTTGATTCAAGACTAAGTCTGGTAACACATTTACTACACAGGATTTTGGAAATAATTAAGTGAGACAATGCATATAACATATTTATAATGGTCCCTAACAAAAATATGCTCTTGACAAAAATTATCTGTAATTATTTTTGAATTCTGTATTTGGACATATTTTCTTTCAATTAAATTTTCTTTGCAATACACATACTTTGGAATTCAGACAATACCATATTCATATGTAAACATAACATATTTCTGGACAGTTTTTAATATCTTAACCCTATCAATATACAATTTGTGTAAAGGCAGGGGATGTTATTGATTTAAATCTCACAATCTGAGTCCTTTGAAAATATTGTTGCTTGCCTTTAGTTTTTCTCCTTACACCTCTTTCTTCCTTACCTCAAATTAAGTTACAGTTCACTTCAAACTTTATAATAGTCGTGCTCCACAAAATATCATTTGTGTGCTTTGCTCACTGTTTTTCCTCAAAGTTATTTGCTGACACAAAACACCTCCTACTCTTAGAGCAGGATAACTGTTCAGTGTGAGACACCAAGTTTTATTGTGTTGATGTACTTCACCATGTATTATTACATCAACTGTCTCTTTTTTCATCCACCATATTCTTGGTAGCAGAAAACCAAATCTCTCTAGGGATGTACTTATCTATATGCAATGTTAATTATAATAATAAAATAGAAGTAATCATAATATTTATATATATCACATGGCAGGAAGTTTTGTTTTATAGATATAGACCATTTAATATATTTAATGCGAAACAAGTAGAAAGGGAGTACTAATTCTACTCCTATATGCAGATGAAATTGTAGGATGGAATGATTAAGTGACTCCCCTAATGCCTCATAACCTTTAAGTCGCCTGAAACCAAGGGAGTCTGAATCCAGCAGCCAGACTCTCAAACATTATATTCTCCTACTACTCAAAATTCTCTTTTCTGATAAAATGAGTAACTTTAAAATTAGTTACTATGAATTATGAGATTTAAATGATCCGTGGTTAAATCAATCCATTTTATAACCTCTAGTGAAAACATAATGATGGGCATGGCCTTGAACTTAGACATTCACTGATAAAATATTTATATTATCACTGCTAAAAATGTAAATAGGCACCAGATCAGTAATGTGAATTTTCCAAGCTTATAAAAGTGGAGCCTGACAGCATGGCTATGAGAAAAGGAACAATGATCCCAGTCACTCAGTTTAATTCTCATTATGGATGGATTCTTTGGTGAGAGCCAAGTAAATTCCTCTTAGGCTCACGTTTGATTTCCGCTTATGGTGATGAAACCAAGTTTGATTCAATATAATACATTTAAATTATTTTAAAAGATGCAGGTATATTTTCCCTTTTCTACAAAGTATTTGATTATTGGTCAATTTGTGCTCAGTATAAAATGAGTTTTTATACAGCTTTTTAAAAAGCAGTGGAGGTAAGACTCTGACCCTATCATCAAATTTGGGGCTGTGCAATGTATCTTCGATAATTTGAAGATGCCCTGTTTCAGGGGTTTCTGGAAATAAGGCCACTGAGAACAGCTTGAGGCAATGAAAGTGTACTATAATAAACACTGACTTTTTACATTTATTCTTCATTTTAATTTTGTTGCTGAGGACCCTGAACACTGACAAAGAAAGACATTTTTGTTTTGTTTAATAATTTGAAAATTGAACTGTCCCTTGTGACCTGGTGCATAATAGAAAGCATCTCTAGTGATTGGAGTAAATTTATAAAAACAGTGAAACTAAATAAATCTGTTAGTTGGAATTCTAGAGTCTGTAATAAATCACACTTAAAGGTATGATATCATTAATAATAATAATAACAAGAAGCATCTAAGAGTATGACTTAAAATAAAAGTTAAGGCGGCCAGTAACTAGGTCTGAAAATGTCAACATCAGAAATCAAAATCAGCAAATATTATTTTGTTAAGTATTTTCCAAGTAATGAAACAGAACAAGGGTAAAATAGGAAATAGTTACTTTTTAAATGTATAGGTAATAAAACATAAGTAATAAATATGATGCCACTGTACTCCTACTTGAATTATTGCCAAATTTGTTCATACTTTTTAATATTTCACCCTGGAGGAAGCCCTTGAGGTCCTAGTAGCCATTTTGAGTTTTCTCCTTTTAGCCCTTTTCTTCAGACTCAGTGCAAAAATTGGGAGCCCATCCAATCTTAGCCTTTAATTGGGACCTTAATTGAGTCTTTGGTGCCCTAATTATGAATAAAGTAATTATAGTAATTATAGATAAATTAGAGTAATAATTACTAATTATAAATAAAGTCAATCTGAAGTACAATTGAAATGTACTTACAAATGGGTGTGTAAAGTGACAGCATCAGCTCAAACACCACGTTGCGTTATGCTTTGCATTTCTCATTATATCTGGGTAGGAATTTCAAGAAACTGAAATTATAATTACATAGATTTCTTAAATTGAGTTTAATTCTTAACCTATTCTCCATTCTTTAAAGAGAAGTAATATATGTTTGCCATTAGTGGAATAAGATTTTTTTCCTAAATTATGTGAATGGTTCTCATAAATTACGTGGGAGTAAGTAGTGATAAGTACATTTGCATTGTCAGAGTTATTGAAATGCATGCTTAGCTTTGACAGGAACTTATTTTAGTGATAATTTTAATTCATTTTAAAATGTACAATCTATAAAACATTTTAAGATCCTACCGTACAATTTCTCTTGATCCATAAGTTTGACATTATTTATTTATTTATATTTTTAATTATTAATGAGTACCTACTAGTATATCTTTACGGGATACATGTGATGTTTTGATATAGAGATACAATGTGAATTAATCAAATCAGGATAATTGGGGTAGCCATCATGTCAGGCATTTATCATTTCTTAATTAAGTAATTAAGAGACTTGTCTGGAGCCAGATGATTTATATAGGTATAATATCTCTAATCACACAACAAACATATAGGGTTTGGGATGGGATTAACAGGGTTGATATTATCCCCATTTTAAAAATAATGAAACTTATGTTACAAATGTTTAAATAACCAGGCAAATATCACACAGGTATAACAACAAATGTCAGGGTTGGGATTTGAGCAGAGATAGGTTCCATTCCAAAGCTGATAATCTTTTCCAAAGGCCGTACCATCATTTTTATAAATGAATGACTAAAAGGAGAAATGAATGCCTACTCTAATTAGTTTGGACTTATAGATATTTCAAAACATAAAACATATCTACTTTCTTTTCTACCACTGCTTATTTAAAATACTAAAAGGAATCATATTTTATTGCACTTTTAAAATCATCACTTTTAATATCCGAATCCCTTTTTTAGGGATTTATTTTCTAGCTTTCTAACCACCAAATGTTTGTTGCTCTTTTTTTTTATATTTTCCCCTATAATCTCCTTCTCATAATTATATACCCTTTTCTAATAGAATATAATTAGTTTACATTCTATTAAAATGATTAAATTATCTATAAAGAAAATGTGGTGTATATATACAATGAAATGCTATTCAGCTATAAAAAAGAATGAAATCATGTCTTTTGCAGCAACATGGATGCAACTGGAGGCCTTTATCTTAAGTGAAATCACTCAGAAACAGAAACTTAAATATTGCATGTTCTCACTTACGAGTGGGAGGTAAATAATGAGTGCACATAGGTATGGAGTGTATTAATAGACATTGGAGACTCGGAAGGGTTACAAGGGGTGTTGGATGAGAAATTACTTAATGGGTACAATGTACACTATTCAGGTGATGGTTACGCAAAAAGCCAGACTTCACCACTACCCAATATATCCACATAACAGAACTGCACGTTTAGCCCTTAAATTTATACAAATAAAATTTTTAAAAAATAAACAATGTGTATTCTAGTTCATCATTTAGACTAGATTTAGTTTATATCTTGACAGGACTTTTAGGGAAATAGTTATTGAACTCTCAGACAGCTATCACACCCTGGCTTGGCTACTTGTCACTGTCTGATGTTGTACTGCAATTTCCTCTTCTGAAAAATGAAGAAATAAAATTTATCTTTCCTATTTTCTGAAAGTTAAAACAAGAAATAAAGTAAAAACTAACCTTATGCCAGGCACATAGTTAGAATAGATGGTAATAAATAGTGAGTATAATTATGAAAATACCCTAATGAAGTTTTGATGAGACTGCATCTTAGTAATTATTTATAATCATGAAATCCATCCCCAGTATACTTCTCTGTATATCGCCAAGCTTTATAATACTGCTGATTTAATTGAGCTTCATAAAAGCACTTCTTTCAAACTTGTTTCCAGCTCATATCCCTGAGGAAAGAGCAATTGATTTCATTTAAAACAATTAAATATACCAACCAGAAAAATGTTTGTGGTTTCTTACTAGAAATCACTCTTGACATCATGACTGAACATATTAAAAGGACCTGAAAACTCCAAAAATTAATTTAAATTTATTTCAAAATTTTAAAAATAAATCTTATAATTTCTAATTTCTTTTGACCTATTTTCAAGTTTACCCATAATTTCCTAAGGTTTGCCTGGGGTGTTGATGAGCACATCAAAGGCATTCTTTATTTCTCTTACTGTTTTTCTGATTTCTGTCATTTTTTTATTCTTTTCCTTAATTTCCATCTCTCTGCTAAAATTATCTGATCTTGCATTTTGTCTATTTTTTCCATTTTGAATCTTGAATGTGTAAATCATAGTTATTTCAAACCTCTTATCTGATGTTTCCAACATCTGTGGCATTTCTGAGTCTAATTATTGTGATTGCTTTGTCTCTTAAGACTATTTTTTTTTCCTTTGTGTACAGCATGCGATTTTTTGATGAATGTCAGAAATGTTGTATAGAATAGATGAATCCAAAGGTTCTGTTTTTTTTTGTTTTAAATGCTTAGAGGTAAACATTTCTTTACTTCTTCTAGGACTTTAGTTTGGAAGTTTGTGTTAACCTTGTCGATTAAACTTGTCAGGACGTTGATCTGTGTTTTAAAAATGTTATTGCTATTACTGACATACTCGACTTTATTTTTGCTATGGGCACTGGAAACTTCCAATTTTCTAAAGCTATCTTGTTTTAGCACCCCATTGGGCTTTGAGTCTCACTTTGTGATGATGCTCCCAGGAGAGAGTATATCTTTTGTAACTCTTCCAATTGTGCTCTAGCATTATTTTACTCAAAGAGTATTCATATGATAGAGGAAGGTGAAAAAATGGGTGACTTTTTCTGATTTTTTGGTTAAGTCTCAGTCTAAACCATACACTCTAAACCTGGGTCTTAGAAGTTGACTGCACAAATATTTTCTTTTCCAATTCTTCGGACATAATGCTGGGCCTAGCCTATACGTTTGTCCTTTCCTCGTAGTGTACTTGTGTTCCCTCCTGTCTTCTCCCTCAGCTTCAGTGGGTTTCCACTAGTGTCCTCCAGCTAGCACTTGGATGCCTTTTTCCTTGCCGAATCATGCTTTCTTTTTCCTTTAGGGGAGGTGAAAGTGATGAGACTCAAGAGTATTTTGATGTTAGCCCCCATCCCATTTCCCCAATGGCAGTGGGATTACATCCACTCCTTCATGCTACAGGATTTGATGACATTCACCCTGCAGAGTATGTCCTTTCTTCTGCAGTAGGGGCAGGGGAGATGAGCCCAGGTAGAATTTCTCAATGGCCATTGTCCTGTCCCCCAGTCAACACCACTGAGAGTTTTCCTTGTTTTCTTTCAGATCCACCTGGTAAGAAAAACATGTGTTTGTGTTTTTTTTTGCTATTGTTTTTTGTTTTTCAGGAAAATCCTCAAAAACCTAGAAACCCCCACATGTCTTTGATTCCAGGGTTCACACTCTCATTCTAGCCCGTACTTGACCATTAGCAACTTTTTAAAAATTTCAAGTTTAATCTTCCTACCAGCTCATATGGTATATGGCATCATCTACTCAAGTAAGCAAATGCTCAGATCCTGTTTCTTTCTGTTGAGACCTGTCCCTATCCAGTCTTGAGGGTGGTTGTTTGCTTGTAACATCAGCTCTTTGATAGGTTTAGCAAGTCATTAATTTGCATGTTGTACAGCACTTTTCTTTTTGTAAGGGTGATGCTCTTCTATGTTTCTGAGCTGATACAAATAATTTGCAGTAATTAAAAAAAAATACTTTTGAATCTAGTGAACTATATAAAGTATAATTAATCCTTTTTTTTTTTTGAGAGAGAGGGTCTTTCTTTGTTACCCAGGCTGGAATGCAGTGGGGCGGTCATAGCTCACTGCAACCTTGAACTTCTGGGCTCAAGTGATTTTCCCACCTTAGCCTCCCGTGTAGCTAGGACTACAGGTGTCTACCACCACACTTGGCTAATTATTATTATTATTTTTTTTTGAGGCAGGGTCTTGCTATGTTGCTCAGGCTGGTCTCAAACATCTAGCCTCAAGCAATCCTCTCTCCTCAGCCTTCCAAAATGCTAGGATTATAGGAATGGGCCACTTTGCTTGGCCTTGTTAATTCTTTAATAATTTTCCTGTAGATTACAATAGGTAATCTACCTACATAGTCATGTCTTTTCCTGTGGTATTATAATCCTGATACCCAGTGATTTCCTTTAACATTTCTTGTAATATAGGTCTGCTGGCATTAAATTCTCTCGGGTTTTGTTTGCTGACAAACAAAGGGTACTTTCATTTTTACATGAAAATTTCTCATTGCATTGCTCTATTTGTCAATTTCTCATATAAAAGAGCCATAAAATTTGCTTTATATATTTGAGGCTATTTCTTATTTATGTGTTTATAACTTTTATATCTTCCTTGAAAACTGCATTTTTTATATTATTTGTTACATTCTTTAATCACATATTTTTCCCTAAAATCTATCCATTTGAAATTGTGTATCAGTTTTATTTGTTTATATTTGCAGAATTAATCTAATTTGTATGAACCATCTTTAAGTTGAAAATTGGAAACTCTTTTCTCTAAGGACTTCAAACATATTATTTTTTATCTTCTGGCATCTATTGTGCTGTTGAAAACTCTGTTCTGATTCAATTGTAAACCCATTGTAGATCATTGTTTCCTCTTTGACTAACTTTAATATCTTTATATTGTTTAGTTTCCTATGATGTATCTATATGTTAATTAACTATTATTTATCCTGTATGAATCTGATGCTTTGTATCTATGAAAAGATAATTTTGAACAATCTTTAATTTTTTTTTAATTTCAGAATATTGCAGGTGTACAAATGTTTTGGTTACATACATGGATTGTTTTTGTACTGCTCGAGTCAAAATTATAAGTGTGCCCATCACCCAGATAGTGTACATTTTACCCTTTAGGTATGATTTCACTCATCCCCTCCTCACCACTCCCACCTGCATGATTTCCATTGAATTTTACTTCCATCTGTACACATGAGTACTGATCAGGTAATTCCAATTTAATAGTGAGTATATGTAGTGTTTGTTTTTCCATTCTTGCAATACTTGACTTAGGAAAATGTTCTCAGTTCCATCCAGAATCTTGCAAAATGCTTTAATTCATTTTTTATGGCTGAGTAGTACTCCATGTTGTACATATACCATATTTTATTAATCCACTCATGAATCGATGGGCACTTGGGTTGATTCCACATCCCTGCAATTGTTAATTGTGCTGCAGTAAACATTCTAGTACAGGTGTCTTTTTGATAAAATGACTTTTTTTCCTTTGAGCAAATACCTAGTAGTGGGATTGCTAGATCAAATGGTAGGTCTACTTTTATTTATTTATTTTTGTATTTACTTATACTTATTTTATTTTGAATTACAGATTGGGGAATGGAAAGCATACTATTTTTTAACATTTAGGGCCTAAAAGTCTGGATCTGACCCTGTTCCAATTCCCAATCAGATTTTGTAATAAGTTCCAGTAAAAAATCCTTTCAGGAACCACTAACATGGATGACACTCAAGTCCTAGTTTTACCACATTAAAATGTTATGCAAAACTTTTCTCACAAAATGCCATGCTTGCCATTTTGAAATAAAACCTAGAAAAATAAAAACTGGACATAGGAGAATTATTTTATCTCGGTAGGTCTACTTTTAGTTCTTTGAGGAATCTCCGTACTACTTTCCATAGACATCACACTAGTTTGCAGTCCCACCAACAGTGTGTAACTCTTCCTTTCTCTGCACATCCACACCAACATGTATTGTTTTGAGACTTTTTGATAAAAGCCATTCTCACTGGGCTAAGTTGATATCTTATTGTGGTTTTGATTGCATTTCTCTGACGATTAGTGACATTGAGCATTTTTTCATGTTTATTGTTCATTAGTCTGTCTTCTTTTGAGAAGCTTCTGTTCATGTCTTTTGCCCACCTTTTAATGGGGTTGTTTTACTTTTCTTGCTGATTTGCTTGAGTTCTTGGTAGATTCTGGTTATTAGCCCTTTATTGGATATATAGCATGTGAATATTCTTATTCATTATCTTTACAGATATTTCTGCTTCTCCATTCTCACTTTTGTTTTTTAAACAACTTCAATAAAATTATATATCTTACCATTCTTTCATTTACCATCTCTTTTTCAAATTACTATTCAAATTATCATCTCTTTTTTTGCCTTTCTTAGTGTCGTATTGGATAATTACTTCAGATCTCTGGCATCTGCCTCTCAGCTTTAGTCCATCAACTTTCTAGTCAACTTTGTTTAATCTCCTACTTATATTATAATCCATTATTTGCATGCTTTTATTTTCACTATGTGTTATTTTATTACATGTTTTAACTTCAACTATATGGTCCACCAATTGCATGTTTATTCAACTATTATATTTCCTTTTCCAAAATTTTGGAGTTTTTTCCAAATTATTTGACTACTTACATATAGTCTTCCTTTGCTTGTAATACTGTTATGTTCTTTTACCATTATATCTATTAAATATATATATTTTATAGTCTATATCTGATTGTTTTAGTCTCTAAAGACTTTTGTCTTATCTTAGTACATTTCGTTTCCTGATCTTCACTTTCAGTGCTTTATGTTCTCTACATGGTTTATGATTTTTTTAAAAATTTCAAGTGACTTTCTTTCTTGAAACTTGGTGAGATTACTGTGGTGCAAGGTTTAAGTTACATTCTTTCAGTCTTTGTAACTGTTGGTTACCCAAGGGCAGTACTGACTTGTAGGACTGCAATTAAATTCTCACCTTGAAGAGTTTATATTTTTTTTCCTTAGACTTTTATTTGTTTGTATATTTTTGCTACAAAGTAGTGTGATTCTGGATTACAGAATCATATGAAGTTCACCAGGTATTACACTTTGTCAAGAAGGAGAGTTTATATCCTCCCTCTTCTCAGTACTAAAAAAAGACACATAGGCTTCATTGTGTGATGATGAAACCTATGTGTCAAGAAGAAGAAACTTCTTGAAAAAGGGTTTGTTTCTTGTTCACATTTACATTGATTGTGTGTGTGCATGTGTGTGTGCATATGTGGAGTGACAGGGAGGGGGATCTTTCGTTATATTTCATCTTGGACAGAATCTGGGTTTTATTTCTGTCTATTGCACCCTGAGCAGCCATCATGACCAAAGCTTAAGTTCTCCTATGGTTCCCCTTTTAACTTCCTCATTGAACTTTACCAGATCTTCACTTTTGTGACTTCTCAGCAATTCATACAGAAAAGTTTAGTTTTTAAAAATGGCACTTACTGTAAGGTATTTAGTTTTATATAATATTAGAAACAAAAGACAAATGCATTTTAAAAATTATATATAAACAAGTATTTTAAAACTGAATAAGTTCATATTACAGTTGCTCCTAAAAGAGCATGATTATTTTGGTAGGTCAAACTAACTTCAAAGTGCAAGTTAGTTTAGGGAGTTATTTGTGAGGGAGTAAAAATATCCAACTGTCACTTCTTTATTTATACTTCATTTTTTTCCAGCTTTATTGAGGTATAATTGGCAAAAATTATTTATATTCAAGATGTACAACCTGAGAAGTTGATATAGGTATAAACTTGTGAAATGATTACCACAAACAAATTAACACATCCTTAACTACATACAGTTACCATCGTGTGTGTGTGTGTGTATGTGTGTGTGGTGAAGATATTAATAGTTCATATCTACTTTCTTAACAAATTTTACATAAGCCATACAGTGTTATTACTGTAGTCACGATGCCATTCATTTGTTCTCCAGAATTTATTAGTATTATGACTGAAAGTTTGTAACCTTTGACCAACATCTTCCTATGACCCCAACCCTACCCCAGCCCCTGGCAACCCCCATTCTATTCTCAGCTTCTATGAATTCCAATGTTTTAAATTCCACTTGTAAGTGAGATCATACAGTATGATGAATTTGAAGGACATTATGCTAAGTGGAATAAGCCAGAAACAGAAAGGCAATTTTTTCAGTTGGATTGCCTAGTGGAAAAACTTGAAAATATAAGTATTTACTACTTCAAAAAATATTCACTTATATCAATTGACAAAAATTATATATATTTATAATGTATGACATGTTGCTTTAAAATATGTAAGTATTGTAGAATGGCTAAATCAAGCTAATTAACATATGTAATACCTCACATACCTGTCATATTTTGTGTGTGTGCTGAGAACACAAAAATCCACTTTCTTAGCAATTTTCAAAAATATGTTTTCTACTTTTAAACGATTTAATTGCTGAAGGTAATGGCTCTGAAAAGAGAGTGTATTTTTATTGCCAGGGATGTTTCTTCCGTAGTAGAATCTGTTCATCATAGCAGTGCAAGTCCTGAGGGACTGTGTTAATGGACCATGCTGTCACCAATAAACACCTTGTTGAATTGGTAGTTATTTCAGAAAAAAGGGAAGTCACTCTGAACCTTTTATAGACTGGATGTTTTAAATGTACTGTGAAATGAAGGACACCATAAGCTTAAGAGTAATTATTCCCATTATGCATACTTTTATGACTCAAGATAGTGAGATACCAAGGAAAATAAATGTAAAATAGGCATGTATGGAAAACTCACCAAGAATGAGATTCTCAGTGTGACTAGATAACACATTTATGAAATTTTTAAAGGTATTGATCATTTTGTGATATAAATATAAATAGGAATACTTTATTAATTAATGAATACTGAATTTCAACCAGTGATTAAGCTGCCTCTTGTTACAGATTATGCATCATCAGGGGTGGCATTTCTCTTTTACATCTTGTTATATAAGTTCCATTATTCATGATACTTTAAGAAAAGCAGGATTTTAATATTAGTATTACACCTCTAATATTTGAGAGGAAAAAATAAGTCAACATAGTTACAGTAAAGTAAGGTCTCATAGAAACCACTTTCTGGATCATTTTATCATCTTCTATTATGTCATTTATTCAGGAACACTATTTAAATTTTTTAAAAAAGGTAGATACAATCACTCTGTTCTGTTAAACAGGATATTTTGGAACATGCAAAACTTAAGAATTTTCTTGCACTTTAAGTATATATTTTGAATATACTATAAATTGCAACACCTGGGTGGAGGACATTTTTTAATACAAAATTATTTACTATTGAAGGGAAGGGAAGGACAATTTTCAGTTTATTTGAACAAAATTCATTGACGGTCTAAATATACATTTCAAAATTATCAATATACTTATAAATTATGATAATATATATCTAAAAACTTATAATACCAACAACCAATCACTTTTTACTGAAGAGCTAAATATGTTAAAGGATAAAAACCTGATTTATCTCCTCCTGGGATTCCTTTTGCATTAGTTTTCTGTTTCTATGCAACAAATTCTCACAAACTTAATGGCTTAAAGCAACCCTTATTTATTATCGCACAGTTTCCGTGGGTTAGGATTCCCAGCATGGCTTGGCTGGTCTTCTGCTCAAGGACTCACAAGTTGCAAAAAGGTAATGGCGTCCACTGAGATGCTGTCTCATGTGGAGGAGGGACACTGGAAGAATCTGCATGCAAGTTCATTCAAATTGCTAGAATTCATTTCCCTGTGGTTATAGAACTGGGGTCAAAAACAAAATAAGAGACTTATTTTTTTTTACAAAGAAAGCAAAACAGTCATGCTTTTATATAATAAGTCATCAACCTTGAAAAATATTAACCTGACAAATTAACTGATACAATTTTCACAATTGGATTAGTTTAACTAAAACTTAGAGAAATTGAAAGATAAAGCTAGGCTTCAACTATTGGAGCTGAAACCTATCATATAAGCTACAGAGCTTATATGATAGTTATGTAGCTTATATGATAGAAATAAGACCAACAATAATATGTTTGAAAATTACGTATTGAAGTTTGCTTATATAATCTATTCCTTAGGATAAGTATCAGCTAATAACCTTGTAGAAAACAGAAACCGTACTGGTAATCCCAGTATATTTTGAGGACCTAGTTGTAAACCAGACTCCATTGTTTTATTTCTAGTCAGCTAGTTGAATGGAACACCCATGAGGCCACAGGTTTGGACTGATAGGGTAGAGGAAAGGCAGAAAGAATCAGTGTCCAAGGAGACTGACTGAGTCCCTAGCATATGAAATTTACTTTGACCTTCAAAGTAAGTTGACATCCAGCTCAAAAATATTTTCTTAAATATTATTTCTGCTTGATGATAGATTGTTGGGGCACATATCCAACTTTATGAATAGGTGAGTCAAGCTTGGAAAATTCAGACTGCATCGTCACCTAATGTCATCTTCTGTTTCTTCTCTTCCAAGGCCTAATGATAAGCCGGAAGCTAATTCTCAGAATAAGGAAATTTACCTTCAGAAGAAAACACAGATTTGCTCCCAAATTCTAGAGGTTGTCCTTGTGGTTCTTCTGTTGGTGCTTCTCAGGATGGTCCATAAAGCATCTCTATTTGCCACAGACACTTGAGTATCAATGGACCTACTGAATGATGAGGCCTATGTAGAAGACCAGCTTATACTTCAGCCTGTATTTACTGAAAAGCCACCTCTTGTTATGGCTCTCATTGGAAATAGGTGCTCTTAATATGTGATTAGGTAAATATGCTGAAGAAGCACATTTAAATGTGGTACATGTTGTTTCCAAAATTTTGAAAACTCTGACAAGCATAGAGCTTTTATATGTTCTTTGTGACAGTGCAAGATGAAGAAACTTGTCTGTTACCTCTAAGGAAAATATTGAAATATTCCAGATCATTGAACCCATAAAAACTTCAATGAAGAGGCAAGCCCATAAATTTTTGTGAGGTTTGTCTCCCAGATTCTGGGGGATGAACCCTTACTAAGCTATCTCATAGTAATTACTACATCTTACTCATCAGATCCAATCTATCTAATGTCATGAATGTAGTGGACTGGCTTGGTGTTTTACGAAATGTTGTGATGATCAAGCTCTCTGCAGATTAAATTATATTAATATCTACAATGAGAAAATTAATACAGCCCTGAGGCAAGATTGTAAAGGTTTACTGTTAGCTCTTCTAGGTCAAAGCAACTGACTTCTGGGGATCTTTCTAATATAGAGGGGAAAAGAAGTTTTAGCCATATCAATAGGGGCATACCAAGTATTCAATGATATATTAGATTGTTTCAATAAAGACAATACATCTGGGACAACAATTAGAATGAGATGACCAACTGATTAAGTTTATAATGATCTATAATCATTCTCCAAGATGCATTCTCCTTCTGTACAGGCCAAGCAAGCAAGTTTAATATATATGCAGTACTTCCCACCCTTGCATCTTTTGAGTCATTAATGGTGACATTTATTTTTACAATTTTCCAAAACCTGTGATATTGCTTCTGGAGTACCACTTTTTTGTTTTTACTCATGGGCCAAGTAATATTTTAAATCCCCAGAAATCATTTTCAACTCAGAGTCAATGTTGTGATCCCCAAAAGCTCCAGGCATTTTCTTTTTCCAGTATACAGGCACTCATATAAATGCCTTTTTGTTCCTTTGGAAAAAGCTTGAGAGAATATTTGCGTTATACAGTTGCTTCAATCCTGCAGGGTTCTTTTCCAGAAGGGACCAGTCTTCTTTTCCATCAAGGTGCTCTGTGTTAGCGAACTGACTTCAGCAAGAAACTGGATGCAAGAACATGATTTTTCACTGTAGTGACTATAGTCAAACTTTTGGCCACCAGACCTAGAAGCCTTTTTTAAGTCAAGCAAAATTCTATTAGCCTATCTATTTGATTTCTTGAGATGTCATGATTTATTAGGTACTGCCAGAGATCCCTGTGAACCAAAGCTTTCTGATTACTAGTATGGCATTGCTGTTCTTCACAATAAATTGTGAAGACAAATTGAAGATATTCTCTATGATTTTCTTTTTCATATTTTTGTGTGGTCTAGACTTTCTGAGTAAGGAACATGTTTGAACATCAAAAGCCTTGGAAGCTAGAACTAATATATCACTCTGAATACATACAGAAAATTGTCTCCCCTGAGCCATTTTGTTACAATAATGTTGAGGTCTAATTCAGTTATGGGTCAAGTCACAATAAGGGGAGGCGGGTAATGGGTCTTGAGAAGAATAAGTATTTCTTTGCAAGTGCCTGCCACAGGTGAGATTATCGCAGTGTTGTTTTTTTTTATTAATTTTATTTATTTTTTTATTTCAGCATATTACAGGAGTACAAATGTTTAGGTTATATATATTGTCTTTGCCCCACCCAAGTCAGAGCTTCAAGTGCGTCCATCCCCCAGACGGTGTGCACCACATCCATTAGGTGTGAATATACCCATCCCTCCTCCCCCCTCCCACCTACCCGACACCCGATGCATGTTACTACTAAATGTGCACATTTACTGCAGTGTTTTTAAGCAAAGGAAGGGAAATTTTCTCCAACACAGGTGGCAAAGCTATTTAAATGGCAAGGGAAGATTAAAGCTATTAAAAGGTTCAAACTGTCAATTTCTTCTAAGTCCAACCTATTCATATAGGGTTATATTCCAGTTTAATAAAGCAGGAAATGAGCTGAGAGGTAGTAAATTGATGACTGCTACAGAGTAGGATTGATGTTTAAAATGGAGCAACTAGATTTAATTATCATAGATGTAAAGGATTGAATAAGATTGTGCCAGAAACACAAGTTAGTATTTTATTTTTGGCTCATCCAGTATTTCACTGCATTCCTATTGCTCATGAAATACAATTTATCAATACATTCTCTGTCCTTGAACCCTATTGAGATACACACATAATCCTTCTCAACACAGCACATTAAGCACAATTGTCACTTTACGCCTAAAATAAAGTCTTTGAGATAATTTAATATAATAAAATATGGCTTAACATAGACTGATGCTATTTGCTTACATTTCAATAAAAAAGCTCTAATTAATGTTAATATCCAAAATAAAGTGTGAAGATGGATGGTATACCTAACCCTATTTACTTTTTGTGGAAACCAAAGAACACAAAAAATTAAGTGATGGACCCCAAACCACTGAATAATCTAAGAATAAATTCTTATTCATTGGCTCTATATATGTTGACCAACATATATTACTTCTTTGATAACAACTATTTTCTTGAATGACTTATTTTTCTCAACCATGTATTACCAAGGACTCTATTGTATATGCAATGATATATTAAATAATGTAAAAGATATCCAGAAAATTTTGTGCTACAGTTGCACCTTTAAAAAATTTAGATAGTATAATCACTTTCATTTCTATTGGTTATAATGTATAATTTTATTAAGACTATTAATATTTTGTATAATTCTCTCCTGTATTTCCCCATTGAAAACAGAATCATTGCAGATCAATCATACCAAGATATAATCAGTTTGATTTTTTATCATTATAAAAAATATAAAGGAAAAATACTAAGTGTAGAATAGTTATTTTAATTATTTACATTATCATTTTAATGATGAATTATATAACATAATCAGTCTAAACAATTTTATCAACTTTATTATATGAAAAATAGTAACTCAAGTTTCCATAGACATTATCTCAAGCCTACATTTCTGGGATTACTGTGTAGCTGTAGACCAAATTTGAATTTTTAGGAATGTAATTTTATGATCTCCCAAATAGTTTGGGATAATATCGAACTTAGTGTAACAGATACTGGCTTTCTCAGAAAGTAGCATTCAAGGCAGTTACTTTATTTAATGTTTTAAATAAATTAATCTGTTATGCACCACTCATCATATCACATAAATTACAACACACAAATACAGTCTAAATTCATATGAATTGTTTTAAGTTTGACCATAACATGAAGGTAATGGATATTAATCATAATATTACTATGTGGTATATTATTTGATGGTAATCTCTGTCTCAAAATCTATGGGAAAATAGATATTCATATATTCCAGTGTGTGGGGAAAACATACATATGTTTTCTAGGTAATAGGCTTACCAAAGATAGAAGAAAATGAGGTAAGGAATAATTTTCTCTTAAGCCAATTGAAAATACAAGAACATTTTCAAATTAATCTTTTCATTCCATCTGCCATCTTCATGCTTTATGCATCAAATGTTCTACTGCTTCTCAGTCATTTTTTACTTACAAAATATTATCTATATCCTTCTCTACTAACCCAAGAGCCCTGGCATATGCACTGCTTCAGTGCTTACCTACTAGATAAAATGTCCAACAAATTTTGTCTGAATACCGCCCTTCTGCCTTCTCACTCACGTGTGACATCCATTTGTTATCCTGCAAGATACTGGTCTATTCCCTGCTGTGAGTACCCAAAGACCTCTCCACCTTGAGTTTATGATGCAAAGTAACCTAGCTATTTTGTGTTCACATATGTTCCTTTTGTCTTTGTCTTCCCATACATATTCTGCCAGTATCAAAACACGAATAACAAACTAAAATGTGATGAATATCAATATTATTTGTCACCAGTATGTTATTTTTTATCATATTGTTGATTGACTACTTCTAAACTAATGTGACTAATAGTCACATCAAGACAGCCATTTGTGTTCCTTGCGAAAAAAGAAAGAGGATGATTTTCTCATACTTAGATCACCTTCTGATACTTAGATCATCTTTTGCTCTTTTGCTGACAGATCTGATCATTTGCCTGAGAGCTACATGTACATTTGGATAAATTAGGGGAAACTATAGCCCCTGGTGAGGATGTTGAACCACGTGTACAAAAATACCTGTCTCTTTACTTATCTTCCGGGACTTAGGGTAGGGGAAACATGAGCCAAAGAGTATGCAAAGGTGTTGCACCTCAAGCCTCTATTTGTGATCTGGTGACCAATAACATTATTAATCCAAATTGAGTTAAGAAATAATTTTCTATGTGAACCTAACCGTAGAAAGATTAATTTCCTAAATTTCAGTTAAACTTAAATATAAGAAATCTTAATGATAATATCATTATATTAATGATAATGATGATAATAATAATATTAATTATAAAAAGACAATGAACCAAGCATTGTATTGTGTTTTACATAAATTATTTTGTTGATATGCATTACCATATTTGTAACAAGAAACTGAGAGTTAGATATATTAATTTGTTCACAGTTGTCACTTATAAGCAGAAGTATTATCACTGGCTAAATTCACAAACTATTGAACAGTTCCACAAGCAGAGGACATTCTCAGAAAAGGGCAGATGAAACTTGGAAAGAACAGGTGTAATCTATAAAGGTAGATATTCAGTGGGTCATTACACATGAGAAAAATAGACTTCAAGAAGTTAAAGAGACCACTTTTGTCAAACTTACAGTAGTGAAAGTCAACACATAAATAGAAGACAATATACACTGAATCCTCTATCTTTATAGAGAAGGAAAATCAGACTAGGTTCTATAACTTGCTAATTAGGATTAAATATCTCTATACTAGGACAAGAATTCACAGGAAAAAAAAAACCTGTTCTCTCCCACCACCACTATATTTATATACCATATCTATTTTTATGTACAGCTATATTAATGAACTTCAATTGATTCAAGATTCTTATTGTGGATCACAGCTGCCTCAGAAAGTATGAGTAAGCAATTCTTATGTTTTCATTTACTGCTTTAGTGATAATAACAGCTATATGTCAAGCATTGTACAAAAAGTTTTACATATATTTTCATATTGAGTTCTTAGAACAACCATACCAATATGGTAGGTTTTATTATCACCATTTGGAGAGAAGGAAACTTCTGTTGTGTAACGTTAAATAACTTGTCCAAGATCTTGCAGCTGGTATGTTAACACCTAGATTTGAACTGAATTATTTCTCTGAAAAAGTGTTTGGTCTTAATAAACGCTGTCTAATATTGCCCCTTTTAACTGCTTTGAAACAAGTTCATTGTTATTTTGACAACACATTATTGTCAAATTATGTATCATATTCTCTAAACACAGTCACATGCATAAATAAATATAATTCATAATATATATTACTATAGAAATTTGGTTCCTTTTAAAAGCAAGATTTACATTTTATTTATACTCCATGCAGTTCCTAGATTACCATGGATTCTTAATAAATACTAAATTACAACCATAGATCATTTAACAATAAAAATTTTAGCATCATGCAGTTAAAAACCAAAGCAGTAGAATTCACTTTAATGTTACTATATACAAATTCTCTTGTTTGGTTTTGATCCACACAGACTGTTGCTATACAAACAGAAGGACAGATGTTGCAAGATAATTCACCTTTATAGGTAGATTTAATTTACACTATGCTGGAGTGAAAATGTTTGACAGAGCTCTTTAAGTTTTCTGCTATATGAAAAATATAATAATCACAAAATAAAGCCCTATCTTTAAACGACAGGTCTTTATATAGTGTAATCTAGAATGCCTGCAGGGTGTGGTGGTAGTTGGGAAGGGAGGTGATATGACCTGTTTTATAATGTACTACAGGGATTTGTGATGCAATTTTAAAAAAATAAAAAAAAAAAAAAAACACTTTACATGTGAGGTTTCCCAGTCAGCAAAGACAGAGTTTGTTTCAGGCATAAAAACACGTGGTCCCTGTGTCAAGAGAAAGAACTCCATATTGCTTTGAAGCACCCCTGGCAGTTGATAATGGAGAGCTGTTGGCAATGATTATGGAGGCAGATGCTTACCTGTGCTCCTACGGTGTAGGAGCCAAGATTGTACAATCTTGGCTTGATGACAAGGTGAGGAGAAGGAGAGGCTGTCACAGAATGGGGGCAACTGGCAGCTGGAACCCTAGCAGGGAAGGGTAAACTGGTCACCCAGGGCTGCTTGCTTGCCTGTAGCAGATCTCATCAATCATGCCAACATATGCAGCTGCCTGAAAATAAACAGGCTTCTCAGACAGGAGACGAAATGAGGCAAATTAAAAGACCAATAATTTAAACAAATTTGTTCCCGGTTTCACAGCAAAGATGGATGGATAAATTCTGCTGATAGACCCACATTTCTGGTTAATTGATAAAAGTCACTGATACATACTAATGAGATAAATTTAAATATGTCATTCTGAAAAAAACAATCATTTTGTAATTTTTTTAAAGTTGCTCTTCTTCTTAAAAATATAGGTAGGACATGTTTTTAAATACCAATATCACCTCTTGAATTTTTCTAATTTTATTACTGATAAACATTGCAGTGAAAATAAACATCGTAGCTCTAGGTAACCTACCAAAACATATGTCTTCTTGTTCTGTCCAAAGCCCCAACTGAAATCAGTGGGAATTTGGCTGTAACAATGACTGCATAATTACTTTCATATTGTGTAAGACAATCCTTTTAATTTTCATTTCATTTTCCTTTGTCCTAGTAGTCCTATTAGCCTGTCTACCACTGATCTTGAAAATGCTTATCACAATATTGCTTTCTAGTACTTCATCATCATACCCTCATTCACTTCTTTTATTCTGATCAGGTTAATATTAGTCTATTTCAACTCTCATATACATATAGTTTATATATATTTAATTATAGATACATATACATTATACGCACATATAATTTTTTGGAACATTCTTTTCTAGTTCCTCATAGTACTGCAGCCCCTTTCTATTTTACATTAAGAAAATAAATCACCCACAGTCCTTTCTTTTTTGCCTTAAAACAGACTTCTCCTGGGAACTCTTGAATAATAACCACAGATTCCCTAAGGTTAAATGATGATGAACTCCACCATTAGACACTTAGTCGTTTTTACTCCTTGTTATCACAACTCTTCCTTGAGTCAATCCTTCATCCTTCATCTGATCTAGATTTATCTAAAAGGACCAGAGAGCTCAGGTCCTTTTCACTGACGGGTTTTGTATTTATATGCTTATGATTGCTCCCCAGTGCCCTACAGAGAGCACTGGGAGGGAGTCTGATGAGACAGTATCACAAGGTGGTGATTTTCTTTTTCAGATCTGACAGTAGTGCAGAAATTAGAGAAAGACAAAACTAGCCTGAGGTCAATGTAATTCTCTCATCTCTCAAGCACATCTCTTTACACAGGTGGCGTTGCAGCTGTTGTTATGTCTGCAGGGGAATCACAGTCACTGGCAGCCCCTTGCACAGCTGGCAGCCCGATGCAGGAACATGAGAACCAGGTTCGACATTGCTAAATGGGAAGTGTCCACCTTGTCTTCTAAATGTCCGCTTTTCTTTAATCTATATTACAAAACAGTTGTTGTTGTTGTTGTTGTTTTAATAACTGCTGAGAGTTCAAATTTCTCTTCACTTGTTAAATCACTTAGTGATCTGTGATCTAATTTCACCAGCTATCTCTACCTTAGGGACAAATAGGAATCTCTCAGAAATGAATTAGATAAAGATTCTCAATCATTTATTAAGCTAGTAGTTCCTTTTGTCAGAGTTTGTAATAGCCTGGGATGTACTATAGTAATATATTCCCAAGAAAAACAAATTGTTTGGAATTTAGTACAGTTTTGTTTCACAGTAGCAAGTTTTGTGTAAAACTAAAGAAAACAGGGGGAGGGAAAAGAAGATATAAATTCAGCAACTAGAACATTGACAATGACATTTTGCAATATCCAAGTAATACTCAGACATCTGGGTACTCTAATTTTATTTATTGTTTTGGACATATTCCTAGTACCTATATATCACAGATTCTTTATCGCTTACATTGGATTTTATCTCTCTGTCAGATGGTTACTGTAGTCATTTTGTAAACCCTGGGACTAATTGCCAAAAGCACGTTGACAGACCAAGGCTTTTTTCAGCCCTCTAATTCAGTATTAGTGGTTACCTGGGTTCCACAAATTTTTCCCTTTATCTCAACGTTCCTTCAGGTTCAAAGAATGTCCATGGTATGTGTATTCTCCGAGTACTCTAAGCTTCATTAACTCTGATGGCCATGTCATATGTTTACAACAAAAATGATATTGTGGACATAACCTAGGTAGAGGTTACAATGATAAGAGCTACCTTGTACATCATCTCATATCTCCGAGTACTTCAACATAAGGATTTTTGCCACACTTTGTGTGACATATAATAGGAGCATCACGAATTGGCTCTAAGCTACAGCGCATGTAATCCCACCATAATTAATTAGTATGGTTATAGCAACACTTTTTATAGCATCTCTCGGCACCAAAAGGATGCAGTGGCTTGGGGTAAACTGTCTAAAAGTCATTTGCCAATTTTATCCTCAACAACTCTCATGCTACTATTTTTTACCCTTTTTATTTTAATTGTTTTCCCCTCTATTTGGATCCCTCCCTTTTCGTAAGGATTGAGTAGTCAAACCTCAGCACAGCAGCAGGTCATAATATCAGTTTACTTGTGTGAATTCTGAAAAGCTAGCACTAGTTTCCTGTCATGCAGAACAAACACAGTATGTCTTTTAGTTAAAATTAACTTTTATTTAGCATGATAGCATACAGCATGGAAACAGCATGACACGTTTGACTACCCGTCATCATTGCTCTGCATCCACAGTGCACCATCAGGAGAAAAATAGTGGATTTTCTCTTTATAACAAAATCTATTGGACCGATTATGCATGTTAGCATATTTGTAAAAAATCTGAGTTGGAAGGAAAATTTTATGCTATTTAGTACAGCCTTTCTGATTTATAGGTTGAGAGAAAGGGAGAAGGAGATATTCAGAGGCCTCATGAGTGGTTAACTATAGAACTGGGACACGAAGTAAGGTCTCCATATTCCCTAATTGGTTAGCTTTATGCCAAATTACAAGCTGCCTCCTTTTACATAGTTATAATACACATATAGCATCCTTCTTTAAGATAGAACATAAAGTTGAGGAGACCCAAAGCTGTGGGTCTCCACCCACTGTGTTGCAAGGCTTACTTAAGTGTATAACTGTCTTTCTTGGTCAGTGGTAGAAAGGCCACGCTAATGATTTAATTAAATCTTATATCTGTCTATATACTAAGGAAAGACATTAATTTCAAGTGGAATTGGGTATGAGAGAGAAAAGAAAGTCTGAAGAAGCAGGACTTTTTCAGCTTTGGGATAGTATGGCTATGGGTAAAGGATAGAGTCTCTGGATATTAGGAGAATCATGGAACTCTGGACAAAGGTAATAAGCGGACGCTGGCAGATCTCCAAGTCTAGGAATCTGGGATGGTGTTACACACTGTAATTCAGCCAATAATCAGCATCAAGGAATGAAATAACCAACAGAATCCATGGATTTGGAATTTAGGGAGATGAGTAACAGAAGAAAACCATAATAAATTCCCTTGCAATATTAGAACCTGGTAACATTTCGGATCTGTATAAAGTGTTGGCAGTACCAGGTCCATAATTTTGGGGCCCCAATGCAAAATAAAAATGCTGGGCTTCTTGTTCAATTCTTAAGAATTTCAAGATGTCAACAGCAAAGAATTTTACCAAATTGGGGGAGGGGTGGTTAATTCTAAGTACAGGATGGATGAGAAGCTAAAATATACACTTCACAAAATTCCTTGTAGCTAGAATTCTGGACTTGACCTTGGTTCTGTCGATTAGATGCATTCATAATTGATTAAAAAGGCAAAAGTAAGGCTTTTGGCTATGGCTGCTAATAAGCTATTTGACCTGTGTTCTTTAAAGCAAAGCTGTGGGTCACCACTTTCCAGCTTCCTGAATATGGAGAGGTGTTATACTGGTGAAGCTTTTGCTCCAACCACAACCCAAAAGGTTGCTCCAGCGTATTAGTTCCCTCAGCAAATTACTGTTTAATTGTACTAAAAGTTATTCAAGGAGATACAGGCAAGAACCTGCTGCCTTCACCCTCCTAACAATCTTGTGAGCATCTAATTCCCTGTATAGATCTCTTTTTTCTTAAAATACCTAAAGGAGTTTCTGTTATTTTTTTATATTGTAACTCTGTCTGATTCAATAAAATTGAGTTGATTCTAAAGGGAGGAGGGTTAAGATTCCCGAGCAACAATTTTGTAACAGAGATTCTGTTAAGCTTTTCTAATGAACAAGTAATATGACTTCAATTAACATCCACAGAAATATACTTTGTGGGCAATTAAAGATGGGCAGGGAATTATTTTAAAAAAATATTGCTTTATCATCCATAATCAATGTATTCATTTCCCAGGCTGCTGTGACAAATTAAGCCACCACAGATCTGGTGGGTTAGAAAAAACAGAAATTTATTCTCTCACAGCTCTGGAGGGTACAAGTCTGAGATCAAGATGGCAGGGTTGGTTCCTTCTGGAGGCTCAGAGAGAGAATCTGTTTCATGTTTCTCTCTTACGTGTGGGGTGCCTGCTGGCAATCCTTGGCATTCTTTAGTTTGTAGATGTATAACTGTCTGTGTCTTCTCCGTTTCTGTCTCTTATAAGAACATTTGTCATTGCATTTAGGGCCCACTGCAATTTAGGTTGAACTCATACCAAGATCTTTGTACTTTAATTATACCTGCAAAGAACCTTACTGCAAATAAGGTCACATCATAAGTTTCCAGGTTGACATATCTTTTGAGGGGAAATCATTCAACTTACTACACTAAGGAAGTAATAAAATTAAGCTTATTGATGACACTGAAGTGTTTTTTGTTTGTTTTGTTTTGCCACTTATCTTGGAATACACAATAATATAAAGTTAATATATGGAAATTGACCTTTTGGAAAAAAGACTAAAACAAATGGATCAAGACAAGAATGAATCCAAGTTTTAAAAGGACTGATTCTTCCAGTAAAAAATACAATATATGCATTTACATTTTTAAAGAACTGCAAAAGTATCAAGATGATCAAGTTCATGGTAGAAAATTAGCAATCTATTCATTGCCTATCTTCAGCTAACAATATTATAAAAGTAATGGATAAAGTTATTTTGCTAGGGTCCAGTAACTTATAGGAAATTCTCAAGATTTTATCAATTTGAATTAGAATCAGAGGGGTAACACCCCCCCACACACACACACAGGCACATACTTATCTGTGGCATGTTGATATTCAACTTTTAATTTTACCCTGAACATGAAAATGTCATTGTTAAAAGTATCTTAAATTCAGGAAAGTTTATCAGTTATTTTAAGTTACAGAAAACAAAAGATATTTAGATAATGCAAAGTAAATGAATTTTCCATTGAAATATTTGCAAATAATTATGTTAACATCTTCTTCTTCGAGTAAGTAACTGGTCAAAGAATGTATAGTTCTAAACTGATTATTTAAATAGAATCCATATATTTATTTAATATATACAATACCTACATGGGATTTAGTGAAACAAACAGATACTGAATAAACATCATCATGTTGACATTAAATTACAGAAAACCATTCAACTTTCAAAATTTGCTTCAATTCTCTCTATATAATTTGCTGGCAAAACAAACTTTAATTTTAACAAACTTTTTTAATTAAAATAGTATTCCCCTACTGATTACTTCAACATAAGTGACACATTTGGAGCCTCAAATTCTGTCCATTTAATTTCAATATTCTAAAATAATAAGCAACTTCACCAAATACTAGAAATAGAGGAGGACAGTAAATTCATTGATCAGTATTTCAAATTATAGCAGAGTATATAGAAATATTTGTAACCATGAGTATCCAATAACTATTCAAAGTAAAATATAAAAAAATAAACTTTCTATGTACTTTAAGTGAAAATTATTGGAATTCCTGATATTAGGCCATTGAGGTAATACATTTGTTAGGATTTTGTAAATATTATTAGTTTTCTTTTATCTTGGCTGTGTTTCATTTTAAAATTATGAAATTAAAAACTTGACAATAATAAAACTCAGGATTTAACCAGGAGTCTGCATGGGTAAGCAATATAAGAGACATAATCTTCCTAAGATCTAAGGATTTAACAATTAGGCTACAAAGCCCCTATATATTATGTTGATTTCACTGCTTCATAAAGAGAAATATTGGGCTATATAAGTTATTCCGTACTATTTAATAATAAATTATTATTTCTATTTTATCTTTTCTTTGAAAATGTTTTTACATGCAATATTTTATTGTATTTTGGTTGCATTTTTATGAGACAAATAGAACTTAAAACTCCTCACTGGTGGCCAAAATTTGAGTTTATTTTTAGTTCTGTAGAAAAAAAGAATTCTATGAAGGGAAGACCCCAGGGATCATGGTGAGAGAACGTGTTCTAGTTCTACTCTTAAGTAATCCCCACACCTAGAGGCAACTAGTCAATTTTTCCATGTTTCAATTTCCTTATATGACAAACAAAATTATAACTAATCTCTTTAATACACAGATCTTTTAAAACTAAATGAAGTGAAGTGTAAAGGAATGCTTGGAAACATATTATACCCACCCAATTGCCTTTGATTATATTTATTACTATAATAATGATGATAAATGCTGTTTTCAGTATGAATAATCAGGAATCATAATTTATTTACAAAACCAAATATGGAAAAATAATATAAACTTGAGGCAGAGAAGGAAAGAACTGAAATGTATAAATATTTGGACCTAAATGGTCCAACATCAGGAATTCTAATAATTTTCACTTAAAGCACATAGAAAGTTTATTTTTTTATATTTTTACGCTACTCTGAATAGTTATTAGATTATTCATGTGTTACAAATATTTATATATACTCTGCTATAATTTGAAATACTGATCAATGAATTGATTGGCCTCCTCTATTCCCAGTATATGTTCATATTAACTGCTTATTATTTTAGAATATTGAAATTAAATGGACAGAATTTGAGGCTCCAAATAGACCCCAATTTGAAACCTATTTAGCAATTGCCTTCACAAGCCCTCATTCAAATATAGCTTTCTTTGCTAACTCTCAGTTATTAACCAGTCCTAGAGTGTTCTCAGAGAACCTGGTACATATCTTTCTTGAAGTCTATTAACTTACATTTATTGCCAATATAGCTGTCTCCTCTCTTAAACTGTGAATAAGTTGAAAGTAGGAATTGTACTTTATCTACCCATCCATCTTTCATTCTTTCTTTCTCTCTCCCTTTTTCACCTCCTTGTTCCCTTCCTTCATCCCTATCTTTCTATCTTGATATACTCAGAAACTAGTATAATGCTTCACTCTGAGAGAGTAGTGCTGAAACTTTAATGTGTTTTAGAAACAGCTGTACATGATTTTAACCAGTGCAGGTTGCTGGTCCCAGCCTTAGAGTTTCAGATTTCATAGATCTAGAGTTTCACGCCTGTGGTTTATCATGTTTCATATGTTTCTAGATAACGCTGATGCTGCCTATATTAGAACTATGCTTTGACAATTGTTCACTATATGTTCTAGCATATAGTGATCAATAAATGTTTGCTGAATAAAAGTGTATACCCCTATATTAGTATACCCTCTATTGCAATTTTTTTCATTGCTCATGGAGGTTTTGATCAGTTTGTTAGTCAACATTAATAGCTGCTCTTAACAATTTATTATGAGACCTTGACTCCAATATATCTATCCTTTATGTGTGTTTCATAGCACTCAGTGAAATAGAAAAATAAATTTATGTACATCAAAGGCATATTGTTAAAATTACAGTCAATACGTAACCTAAACATCTGCACCCTCATAATATGCTGAAATAAAAGAAAAAAAAATTACAGTCAAAACACTATGAATTTCTTGAGAAATAGCCATAAAAGATAATACATTTAAATTAATAATTTCCACATTCTTGCTTTCATTTATACGTTTAAATCGTTTCCTTATGAAACTCGAATATCAGCCTGGCAACACCTGCTGTGAGTTTGTTGATTCTTGTTTACTAAGCAAAGCTCTTGATCTTTGCCTTTTCAACAGCTCATTCAGTAAGCAGAGAAAGGAAAATGTGAGTTTTATTAGAGCAGGGCTAATATATTCATTGTTAACAAGCCAAGAAAATAAGTCACGTTTTCAAATTCTTCATTGAAAAGCCAAGTGCTAAACAGTTATTTCCATGATTTCTAACATTTATACTTTTGCATATGAGAAGTAACTATTCATTGGTAATTATGCATATCCTGATCCTGTGATTGAAGCCATGATATTCAATAAGCATAGAGTATCATATGAGATTTGATATTCAAATCCTCATCATAACTTTCAACAGAATTATTAGTTCATTCTAAGAACTATAGAAAGACACATTTTGGAATTTCTAAAAACATTTTTCATGAAAGATAAAGAGTTACACACTTTTTTAAGCATGTTTTTAATTCTTTTCTATAAACTCAATTTTGCATTTTAAATGAAGTTTCATTGTTTCTTACTCTTTAAGAATAGCTTACTTTCTCATTAAGAGCTGTTTCTTTCTTTAAGTCAGTGATTCTCGAATTGTATTATATTAGAATCACCTGTAGAGCTTTTTAAACCAGAATGGTGGGCCCAAGCACCTGTTTTTAATTCAGTAGGTCTGGGCTTGAGCCACATAATTTGCATTTCTAATGAGTTCTCCTATGATGCTGAAGACAATGGCAGAGGACACTTTGAGAACTATTCATGGATTTAAATATAAATGATAGCACTTTAGTTCTTATTACTCATCCTTGAACAAATTAATTTATTTCTTAGAAAAAACAAAGGAGAAAATAAAATATAATTTGTATTTCTCCAACTATTTGTAAGTTCATAATGATGCCAAAAACAATTTTGAATTGAAATTATAATTTGTGAATTTCAAGTTTATTAGTCATGATTCTGCAATTGTTTAGCTATCCCAGATGAAGGGGAAACTTTACATCTACAAAAATAACAATATATTCTAGTAGCATAATAGCAGCAAATGTGGTTATATAAGCATAGGTTACTTTCAGGAGATTTGACTAAATTGATCCATTTACACTTCAAAAATAGATCAAAAATATATATATACGTGTGTGTATATATATTATATATATATATATATATATATTCTATCCAATGATAGGTTGGTCATAAAAAAGACTAAACTTAAAAAATAAACACTTTTAGTAAAATACATAATTCAAAATCTGATGGAACATTTTTATGACAAACGTGTCATTCCTCTATTCCGTTTAATTTAAAAGAGATAGGGAAAAATAAAAAATGCTAGTTTGGGATCTTAGAAAATGTTCCAATTGAAGAAGCTTGCAGGAAGTCCATTCCTGTATAGAACAGTATTTCAAAGCATGGCCAGTGACAACATCCATGTTCCTACCATCATAGAGTTCCACCAATAGGCATAGATTATGGGATTCCTCACGTGGGAATATTTTAACTGCAAAGTAGAAAGCTATAATCTTAGATGTTGCTGAAGCAAGATGATATGATTTAAGTCCCTCACAATTGGGCTAGAATGATTCAGAAAGTCAGTCCTAAAGATATGGAAAGGTAAATAATCAATAAAAACATAATTATAGGGAGACATTTATTACTCCTGAGGAACCAATAAGGATTTGTTTCTAGAATCCAAGGAAAGTTTCTCCAGTAAAAATGGTCCTAAATTCAAAGTTTTATAGTTAAAAAAATATACCTATTAGTGAGTGCCATTTTTTTCCCACAAAAATCAGTATTAGCTTTAGAAAACCGGGTAAGATGTTCAAAGTAAAAGACAACTGAATTCAGTTGTTAGAATATGAGGACTTCAGGGTCTGAAAACCAACTGGAACCTCTAGAGCAGCACTTTAATATTTCAAATTATTTATTCTTTCATTACTAGGCAATTTTTACAACTAAGTTTTTAAGCCAAGAAGCTTAAGATCAAAACTTTTTCAAGTGAGGGGCCTCAACATGCTACCCCAAAACATGGCATCTTGTTATATTGAGTATTTTAAGCTGAAAGAAACTGAGAACATAACAGAAGCAGGGAGGTCTTTCCAACTTTCTCCCACTTTCTTCCCTGAGGCAGGGCTTAAAACAGAGAAGGAATTACCTGACCTTCTCCTCCCCTAAAGTAAGCCATAAAACCTAGAAAGAATTCTCTGACCTTCCTCTAAATATGAGAAGTGCCCACCCTATATTGAGAGGGGAAAAAAATGTCTTTTTCCGACGACATGGGGATATAGAAGAATCTGAACAAACAGAGGTTTCTAAGATTCTCCCAGTTTATTACCATTAGATCATCTCCCTTTTGTCCAACCTTACTTCTCTACAACTATTCACGTCTTTGTTAAACCTAGCTAAAAACACGCAGATCTTCATGTTCCTTTGGATCTTCATTTCCTTAAGAAGATTACTATGTCATGTGACACTTATTAAAAACATGTGTATGTTTTTCTCCTGTTAATCTGTCTTTGTCAGTTTTATTTTCAGACCCAGCCAGTGACCCTAATAGGGTTGAGGAATACCTCCCCTACACAAGCAATGAAGGAAAATTGAAAATAATTGTAAAGCCAAATATTTGTACCATTTCGAAGAAGTTATTAGTGCCTTTTCCGGTTAAGGAAAAGAAAAAAAGATAAAAATCTTTAAGAAAAATAGTAGATTACCATATTTAAATACCATGTTTAAATATTGATTTATCAATATTTAACTAATTGGTTATCTACCAATATCTTTGGCTTTGAGATACCACTTGAGACTGAAAGCCTAATTCCTGTTTTTTCACAGGACTATTGGTGAATAAAAAAACATAAAAAATTAGTTTCTTTCTATTTTTATATTTAAACAAATACTTTTTAGTAGTATAGATATAGAAATTTTAATGACTTGAACATAAAATAATGCTGTTTATTAATATTTATATATAAATAAGTTATTTATAGTGGTAAAGTGGAAAGGCCGTTAAAACAGCAAATAGAAAACCTGATTTGTTTTTGTTTTTAGTTTGTTTACTAACTTACAACTTAAACCCATTTCACATTGCAACATTTCTGAGTTTCAGCTCCCTCACCTTCATGTTATATACTAGTTCAAGGTCATTGGAGCTTTCAACTTCTACAGATTCTTTTTGAGATTATTAATTATTAATAAATAATCCATCATCTAATACATATAATACTTTCTATAAAGTGAAGTATGTTAGAAATGCTGAATTCAAAACTAAAATGAATAATATCAGAAGTGAAGGATAGGAACTTCAGCTTAATTTATCATCTGCAGCATAATCAATAATCTGAAGCTTTGAGTGGCCAGCTGCCAAGAGACAGCATGAGAGCATGGCGGAGTCAGCATGACTCCTAATGAAAAGGAGTTTAAAGTGAATGGGAGTTAGTAGCTCAGTGAGTAAACAGAGGTAGTGACTAGCAAAACAGATCAATGGAAAGTTAGCTTAACAATCAGGAAATAACTATAAGAAAGGAAGTTCTGAGGGAGTTCAAACGAATTCAGGTAGTTGACATGCTTGATATTTTTAAGATCCCACAGGATACTACCAAGAAACTAACAGAAATCGGAATAAAAACAGAGAGGTAGGAAAGGTCTCAAAACAAACAAAGAATTCCTATAGACGAACATGCAAAATGGTCCCTATTTTCTTCTGCAATAGAATAGGGAACTGAGAGATTAAAAAAATAAAAGCAAGATCATTTCCATTCCAGAGAACAGAATTGGACATGAAACTATTTTCAGTATCAAGTAACTTGAGAAGAGACATTTGGGGAAAAGAAAAAAAAAATAGCAAGAATGTTTGCATCTGAAGTGAATCATTCTTTGGGACAAGCCTGTGAGTAGCTCCTTTGCATGTGCCACTTGTTTAAACCTCTCAAGAGTGGTTTTCTTCCTGGAAGACATATTGCTAACTAGTGTAAGATCAGTAATTTCAACTTCTATTCATGATTTAGCTTTCTTGGTGTGTAAATGTCAGGTTTTAGTTTGAAACTGTCGGTTCTTGGCACACTCATGGCCGAAGAATGACCAGACACGCTAAAGTTAGGCAAGCACAAAAATGAGGTTTAATTCCTTTTCTTATTAGCATTCCCAAGCCTTTGTAATTGTTATAGAATGTGATTAGATTAATAAAAGATTTTTTTTTCTAAAAAAAATGAGATTTATTGAGGAGAGAAAGATAGGATTATAGGGCAAGAGCGAGATACAGGTTTGCAGAGCATGGTACATATGCCACAGATGATGACAGGACCCATTGTGGCAGCAGGGCAAGCAAAAGGAAAGGCAAAGAGAGAGATTGGCTATGGTCTGTGTCTTATTTTATAGTGCTCCATAGGAACCTCCCTCGTGGTTCAGAGGTCACCATGGAATCACTTTGACTGGACACTTGGTAGTCACATGCCCTGAGCCTTAACTACACATGTGAGTTTTAGGTCACTTTCCGGACTTTATGGTACCCATGTGGCTTGGCCCAGGGGCTAGAGAGTCCTCTGCATTCCTTTGCAGCTGGTGCGCCAAGTTCTGATTGGCAAATTCGTAGAGTATTCCCTCCTCCCCCAGGTATGGAAAATTACGGTGGGGCAAGACCAAGATGGGGGCAACGGAACCCACTTTTATCCCTAGGAGACCTGGAATCCCTCACTATCTACCTAACATAATCATTTTTAAAATTTTTTTTTATTTCAGCGTATTACAGGGGTACAAATGTTTAGGTTACGTATATTATCCTTGCCCCAACCGAGTCAGAGCTTCAAGCATGTCCATCTCCCAGGTGGTGCGCACCACACCCATTACATGTTTATGTACCCATCCCAACCTCCCCCTTCCCATCTGCCCAATACTGCAAGCATTACAATGGGGGTTAATGTCACAGAGGGCATTAAAATAACTGGCACCATCCCTGCCTTGATGGAGATAATGACCTGAGTTTTAAAAATAATAAAATATGGATGCTCCAGACGTCTATCTTTGCATTATTGTACTCAATGCATTACATACTCTAGTATCCTTCAAGTAGAAATAATAATATTTGAAACCTTATTTTTATTGTGTAGAAATTAGGATGTTTTGCATCACTTGAGCTCACTACTCTCCATCCTATCTTGCAGTCTAACTAGGACTTGCTCAGTACTGTATCTTTGAAATTACACAAAAATATTTTGGCAAGTACAAAAGATTCAGCAAAGGATATATCCATCACCCCTAAACTGATTTTTCAGGATAGCAATTTCTTATACATATTATAAATATTGCAAAATCAGTCTAATCTTTTGTCCTGAAATTATCAGTTCCAGGTTTTAAATGGTGAACACCTGACTTTAGTATATGCTGATTAAAGAAACAAATCCTTTTTCAGCAATATACCTACCTTTGATGATTGCATAGAGTTTGATCATATCTACTGAATTTAAACACCAATCTTTTTGTCTGACTTCAGGCAGCTTTATCTACAGCATGTGGCAAGGTAATTAAACATGTTTCGACAACCTCCTATTCAATTTTCTCTTTATTGTCATATACAATACTCTCTGTTGACACATCATGTTTGTATAAGGGTAAGCCTCAGAATAATATTAACCTAAATTCAGATTCAGGCTATGTGATTTACTAGTTTCCAAAAATTACTTGAAAAATTTTACTTCTCTAATCCTCATTTTTCTGATCTCTAGAGTGAGAGTAATCATACTTATTATAGTTTGTCTTATCTGAGACATCATTTATTATAAGTGGTACCATTGTTTTACTTATCACTAGGAAAGAATAAATACTACCAATTAATTGTGACAAATCATCCATAGTAAGATGCACTCTAATTTCTGGGATGTGCTTCCTAAAAAATGACAAAAACATTTCGCATATTTGTTAAATAGTAATATACTATATGTAAGATGTATAGCATGGTTCCTTAGAGCTTTTTAATGTTAATTTCTTTTCTGATTCACCTTCAGTCAGACTCTTATTATAGCAGTTTTGATGATCAGATTAGATATGGTCTACATGCATGATAATATCCTATAAATCCATTGCCAATTCTCCTGCTTACTGTTGCATTATATCATCAGAATCTATGAATATTTACTCAAGCACTAGTATTAATTTTTCGTGTGGTTTTAGAGAAGTAACTTGATTTTCTTGATTCACTTTATTAATTAGAAAAATGTTAATAAAATCTTACAAACATTAGGTTTAAAATATATAGTAGATTCCAAAATAATTTCCAAATATGATGTGTTAAGTAGTGTGGAAAAATGCCTAAAGTCAGTGAAATTTATGGAGTTTTGCTAATGCAAAAATATTTTTGCCTGTGTGTGTGCCACTGAACAAGGAAGCCTCTATCTAAAGAGAAAGACAAAGGTAAAGAGCTTGAAAAATCCTCTCATCCTTTATAGATAAAATCTCCAGAGCAGTGGTTTGGGCAGATGGGAAAGTTTTTCTCCCTGTGCTATATCTGTTCAGCTGATAAAAAGAGGACTTTGATCTTGGAGACTGTCAATCCAGCTCTTTTTATGAAAAATTTGCTTAAACAGTAAAAGTAGCATAGCAGTTTTTAAAATTCCACCCCAATTGGCTATCCTTCCAGTTCCAAAACCCAAAACATAATGCCCATTGATTATTCAGATTATATTTAAGACATTTTTGTTTGCGTTTTTGAAGTACACCACTAGAAATAACAAATCTAGATGAGAAAAATTGCAAATCTTCCTTTTCAAATTCTAATCATATTAGATGAGTTAAAGTAAGTTTCAGCAAAAATCCTTGCAGTGACATTTTTATTGATACAAGCCCTAAGTACTAAATTCTTAGCTGCATGCAGCCACTAGGGTTTGTGGATAACTGTAAAATATTACAGTTAAGCTTAACCACTGCCTGTCAATCATTTGAAAAGCACACTGATCTGTATAATTCCTGTACATTTTTTAAGTTTGATATGTTAATCTATTCTTTGAGGCAGACTTGTTCAAAGCACTTTTAGTCTCCTTCAAAATCTATTTTGCCTTTTTTTTAATGAGATGCCCACTTGAGATTTTCAAAGAAATTAGCAATGTATAATGGAAGAAAACCTCCACCCATGACATCTAGTTATTTTACAATCTTGTTAGATATAACTGTATAGTAAACACATTAGTTTTTACCATTCTACTTTTTGCAATTTAAGGAAGTTAGGAAGTTCAAAAACTACAATCTGTGGTCCCTATTGCAGCTGGATTCTAGGTATGAATGAATGAATTAACTTGTTTCAATTATAGAGGGCAGACGGAAGCAGGAGCAACCTTGCTGTTGTTTCAGCTAGGAACAAGGTTACAAGAAGTGAGTACTTAAAGGTATCCAGATTCTGCATTGCAGGTTCTAACAATAGATGTGTGAGCATCTGGAGGCAGTCTTTGCAGTGACTGCGGCAGCAGCGGAAGTAGCACCCTCATGCCTGAAGCGCAGCAGCAGTTGTAAACACTGACTTTCTCTTATCCACGCTCCCAATATTTTAAGTCCCCTATATTAAATTCCTTTCATGGGAAAGACCTAAAGTGGTTTCTTTTATTAAATCCTGACTGCTAAGCCACTAATGGAGAGTAGGTTTAATTTAAAATTATTTTCCAAACATATTTAGGCATAAAGGGAAAATTAAAGCAGCAGATATACGTAGTTGAAGAAAGAATAAAAGAGTAAAATGTTTAGGGAATCAGTTATGTTTGCAGCAGTCCCCAACTTTTCTGACACCAGGGACTGGTTTCATGGAAGACAATTTTCCATTGAAGGAGGGCGTTGGGGAGTCCCGACAGAGAAGCAGAGCTCAGGCAGTGATGCCCTGCCTCGGGTTTGGGACTGCAATTTTAGAGGAAAGAATATTGCCATGTAACTATGAAAATTGTATTTGTGGTTAAAAAATATAGCACAGTTCTTGTCCCAAAACTTACGTCATTTCAGAGGGAAAGAGATTATACTATCAAGTTATTTAAATTCATAAATAAACTGTAATCTGGAGGGTAATGCGATTCTCAGTATTATACAGTTAGTATCACAGGCATGAATAAAACTTATCTGTTGACTTTTCATAAATCTCACGGTGACTCTGCAAAAATCCCCTATTTTAAGAGTTTTAGCTCACTCTAGTTGAAAAAAAAAAGGAGGGGATAAGCAAAGAGCATGGAAATCGGAAGTCCCCAACACCTGAGCCACGACAGGTACTAGTCTATGATCTGCTAGGAACTGGGCCACAGTAGGGACTAGGCCACAGAGCTCTGTAGCAATCCCCCATCCCACCCTACCCTACCCCCAACCCCGCCCCGCATCGCTTGTATCATTATCTGAGCTCTGACTACCACCTTCCCCCACGCCGACTGCGGAAAAATTTTCTTCCATGAAAACAATCCCTGGTGCCAAAAACAGTTGGTGACCGCTGATGGAACTGTTTGTTAATTTAATTAACATTCAAATATATATTTATTATGTTTCTACTAGGTGAGAGGCTCTTTGATAGGAGCATTATTAGGAAATAAGAAAAAGTGAAGACAAATGAGTTATACAAGTAATTTTTTAAATATCAAGTGCAGTAGAGAAAATATATAAATAGAAAAAGAAAAAAAAAGAAATGACAAAATAATAACAGTAATTATGGAAATAGGAAACAACCAAAAAGGTGGAGAATATAAACAAAACTAGCAGCTGAATATTTGCAAAGAATTATAAGCCAGATTATCTGCAAATAATTATCAAGCGAAAAGACGCAAAAAGTGGCATACGGAAAAAACATTACACATAGCTGGAGATTAACAGACATTTAAAAGAATAAATGTTTGTCCTGAGCAAATACATGTGATCCTCACCTTGCATGGCAGTGCAGATCCATAAAAATGAATGTGAAAGCTGAACCCCAGCAAACTGAAACCATGCAAAGAAATCTCAGTACTCAATAGGCAAAATTACAATTGTTATGTGACCTTTAAAATTACCTGTTAAAACATTAAAAACTCTCCTGCGATTAGCTGTCACTGTACAAGAAAATTTAATAATAACAAAACTGATATTTTTATACACTGTAATTTAAAACATTACAAACATTGAATATCAATATATTTCTTTGAAAAATGTTTTCAAGAGAAATTGAGTATTGCTCACCTTCTAATCCTCATTGTACATTGTAGAGGGAATATTTATTTCCTATATGTTGAGGAATTGTCATGCTTGCTTACAAGTTTGGATCAGTTTCCAACATTTATCCTTTGCATTTTCCATGTTGTGGTGTATCTCTGAGAGTCACTTTGAGATGTTTTTCCTGATGCCACTTTTTCGAAGACATCTTCATCCTTTTTGTCACAATCACTTTCCTCATTTATGTTGATAAATTCACCTTTGCTAAGTGTGTATATCTGCATATCTGGAGTCTCTGCAATGGTGGAAGTATCAACATTTCTATGGTCTGCAGTTTCTTTTATGACTACATTTACATTCCATTCAAATTTCATTTTTGGCATTTTACTTTTCATGTTTTTGCTACACTTGCATATTTGTTGGCCAACCCTGTCTTTCAATTGTTTCAATTTTATTAAACATCATTATAGTTTATCACCAGGGACCAAGGAGGCAACACAACTACATTCTTTGCTGTCTGTTTTTGAAATGAATAACAGATGTACAATCACCAATCACTGACCACCTTTGGAAAATGTGGTGATTGGTCACTAATCATGATATACATCTATTATTTATATAGTGATTTGCGGATCGAAGAGCTAGTAGCAAAATTCATATTATATGTGATTACTCACAGTTAATATACCATGGTAACTGAAATTTAAATCCTGTGTTTTGGGGGCTGATGTTATTTAACTAAACTCTGGTAACTAAAATTTGTGCATATAGGAACCATGCAAATTAAGGACTTACTGTGTATATTAATCAATTTGAAAGTTTGGGGAAAAATTTGATAAGCTTCTGAAAAATATAACATGCTAAAATTGGCACAAGAAATAACAGAAAACCTGTCTAAGAAAATAGACATTAAAGAAAATATAAACTATATTTCAACCCCTAGGGGCCAGATGGTTTTGCAATAATGTAAAACACCTGCTCTCATATGGTAACAAGAAATACAAAAATACAACAAAACAACAGTAATAGTTTTCTATTGAATTCGCAGAGTGTTGGATCCAAGGAAACATGAATGAACTCTATTTTAAAAAGAAACAAAGCAAGCCACACGTAAGTAGGAAGAGAATGGTGATGCTAAATTACCTGGCTCATGAACCTGGTCTGGGTATGGGCCGGCCTTGTAGAGACAGAGAAATATTGGTTAGTAGAGGAGAAAAAGGATTTGTCTTTTAAGAAACTGAGATGCTAATTCTAAAATTATATTAAATTGCATGAATTATAATAGCATAAGCAACTTTCAAAAGAAGAAAAAAGTTCGAAGACTTATTTTGCCAGATTTGAAGATATCATAAAGCTTTGATTATCCAGACAGTGGCTTTTGGGGTATATATAGGCGTATACTTTAACAATGAAACAGAATAGAAAGCACAGTAGTAAACCCACATATACATATTGACAGTTGATTTTCAGCAAAGTTACCAAACCATTGTAATGAAGAAAGGATAAACTTTAAAATGAATTGGGCTGGAAAAACTGGATAACTACAAGCAAAGTAATGAACTTCACTTTTTTCTTGTATCACATTCAGAATTAAATTAAAATTGATCATAAAAATAAAGTCCAGAAGTAAAACTCCAATACTTTTATAAGTAAACATTGGAGAAAATCACAGTGATTTTGGATCTGGCAAAGATTTTTTAAATAATATACAAAAAGCAATATATTAAAATCAGTAAATTTTACTTTATCAAAATCTAACTTTTGTTCCTCAAAATACATTGTCAACACAATGAAAAAATAATCCATACAGTGAAAAAAAATTCTCAGAACATATATCCAACAAAAAACTTGAATCTAGCATATGTAAAAAAAATTCCACATAACCGTAAGGCAAATAGACCAATTAAAAATATGCCAAAAAATATAAAACAACATAAATTTGAACAGATACTTTGGTAAAGATACATGGATTAAAACAAAAAAAAAGTACAAGATGTCAACATTGTCAGCCATTAGGGAAATTGAAATTAAAACCACTGTAAGATGTCACTACACACATACTACAAAGGGCTAAAATTTCACAGATTGACCATACTAAGTTATGGGAAGAATGTGTAAGAATCAGACCTCACTTGTATTACTCATAGGTCTGCAATAGTGAAACAGCTACTTGGGTACTTGGCTACTTGAGTTTCTTAAAAATTTAAGCACACGTCTACATGCAACCCTGCCGTTTTACTCTAAGGTATCTATCGAGGAAAAATAAAGCCATATGCACGCATACACTCTTTATTTGTACTTACCAATATTGGAAATAACTCAAAGGTTCACCAATCAGTGAATGGATAAACAAATTGTGGTATGTCCATACAAGGGAATACTACCAGCAATGACAGGAATATGCATGTGTTTCAAAATAATTATTCTCGGTGAAAGTAGATAGATGAAAAAAGTTTGTACTGTATGATTCCATTTAAATAAAATTCTAGAACTGTAAACTAATTCATTCTGACAGGAAGCAAATCGATGCTTATAGATGGGGGGATGGAGTAGGGAGTAATGGATTACAATGGGACACATGAAAACTTCTTAAGGTGATGGATATGCTCATTTTCTTGGTTGTAGTAATGGTATCAGAAGCGACTCTGAAATTAACTCATTAAATTGTATGCTATACAAGGTATACAGTTTATCATACATAAATTATACCTCAATAAATCTGTTTAAAATATAGAGTGCATTCTTAAAAGAATGAGCAGAATGATGATGAAAAATGTAGTAGCCATGGAAATTAAAATCAACTTCAAAAGAATAATACACAACTTAAAATAACAAAATAAAACGTATGTGCCAAAAATGATTGCTTATAGAAAGGAGAATGGTGTAAAAATTTTGTATTAGTAAATATACATGTATTCATGTATTGAAGAATTTTCTTTATAAAACAATAAGACAATAATCATAAAATTAAGAATATATTTTACTCAATTCCAAAATTAAAACAATAACGATAAGTAAATATTCCAAATTTGGAAAATTGCTAGTCTCTTTAAATGTTAAATGAAGTAGTCATGGTGATAAGCATTGATGTGTTTCTCAATACACGTTAAGTTCATTCAAGAAATCATTATTAAATGCCTATTCTGTAATGAGCATCATGCTGAGGTCAACAGTGCATGGAATCGCTGTAGTTCTTGCTTATATTGAGATGTTATATGAGTGCAGAGAGCAAAGAGTAAAATGTTATTTCCTATTTGAGGACGTTCTCACTCGGGCAATTCTTTCTGCCTAGAGATTCATTCCTTTTGCTTTTTTCATAAGCTGATAACCATGATCTTTCTAGCTTTGACTTAAACATCATCACTTCAGAGAAGCTGATCCTGATAACCCACTCCAAGTAGCATAACCTGAATTTCCTGCTTCTCGTTGCCGTTTGTGTCCAGCACCACACCTTGGCTGCTTCCTTACCTGTTTGTCTTCTTTACTGATCTGTAAACTCCAGAAGGACAGGTGGTTGCATCCTTAAAACTGGAACACAGTATGCACACATTTTAAAATAAATGCAAGAAATATATATAAACATACAAAATTAATGAGAGGTTAAAAAACTGATTACAGAGTAAACAAAAAGCACGTTGTCATTTTGAACAATATTGGAGCAAATAGTGCAGTGTTCAAGATATTATTTAGGAGGTATAACTTTATTTTCGAGACAAGATAATCCCTGACCAAACGTACATTTACTGATTTCAAGGTTAGCTTGAGAAAAAAGAAAAATAACAAAAACAAAAACTTGCTGTAAAAGGTTATAAGGCACAGCATTGAGAAATTGAAATAATGCCATTATAGATGTAAGATTTTTTTCTCACCAGATGATATACTAAATCAAAATGCATATCTGACTGGTTAGGATAAAACTCCTAAATGGCAAATTGCTTGGATACAGAATTGAGAATCTCTCACACAAATATTTTGATGTTCTTGTAACTTTAAGGGACCTAGAATTTAAAAGTACAGCCACATTGCCAAATGCTTCACAGATTAAATAAGCATTAGGTTAGAGACATTTAGGATTAAATTTTGCAACATGAATCTGTGGACTCAAACTAAAAAGAGACTCTGTTGATGTATCACCATCAAGTGTCTCTAAATGCCTGTTTTCTTAGTTCCTGCACAAACAAAATTGCCAAAAATTCTTATCTTTATAAACAGTGATTATCAATAAGCTTGTGAATTTTATTTTAATGTGCCTTTATTATTAATATAATATAGCAATTGGGTCTCTAAGTGTGACAATCAGATTTTAATTTCTAAAAGTACATTACTCGTACTTTGGTAAACTATAATATTAGAAAATATCTATTATACCCATTTTACAAGCAACTTTTACATACACATGCAAATGCTTCTGTGTCCACATGCACATACTAAAAGCAATAGATCTATTGGCAAATTAGATATTCTAAAGAGCCTAAAAAATACACAAGCATACACATATATTCACAATTAGATAATCAATTGTATAAAGTCACAGTCTTTGTTCAGCAGAAAATTCTGTTTTGTTAGGATATAAATGAGAATAAAGATTTAAAACCAGGGAAAAAATGATTTAAGAAATCTGAAAATCAAACAAGGAAACATAGTTTTGCTGCACATAGTAACTGATTTGCTCCTTGAAGCAATCAAACCCTAAGAGCAATCAGATAATTATCACTTACAGTTTCTATTTCACACATATTTGATAATATTGTAATGAGTCATAATTATGATTTAACTTTATTCCAATACGTAGAATGTTTAAAAATCTCTATAAACAATTCACAAAAGCTAAAGACCTCTAACCCTACTAGTTTTACTTGGCTTTACTCCAAGGGAGTAAATGAGATTATCATGGATATTTTACAGCAATAAAATATATTGATACACATCTTTATAAAGAGTTAGATTTCTTAACTAATGCATTTGAAAGCAAACATTTGGAGTTTCATATAACTTAAAGGAATGCATGTTTATCTATCCTATGTAGCTGCCACATTTTAATTGAAGACATATGGGAAGTTTCTGATTGGGCACTTAATAGTTCTAACAGCTTGCTATTCTAGACAAATTCAATTACAGTAAATATAGCAGTATTAGTAGCCTAGCACTGGTATTACTTGAGCGACTGGCACAGGGATACTGCATTTTATAGAATGAATACTTAATTTTTTTTATACTGATGAAAATATATATCTCAACAGTGGCAATTTGCATTATAAACATGATGCCCTTAGAGGTAGGTGAGATGGAGTATAAACTAGACAATTTTATACTTATTTCATAATGTAAACAAATAACTCTGATGGATTTTAAAATAAATTATTGCTTAAGTTTTGTCTTATTTCAAAAGTATACTTTGAAAGAACCGAGAGCAACAATACCCAGATTCAAGAATGCAGAACAACATCTATTTATTTTATATTTAAAGAAAGTTAGATATAAATAGGCAGAAACCACTGGTCTGATGATCTTGGAATAGAAGTTTAATTTCCTTTTTATGGGGTGACTATTTGGGCAAAGAATTTTGCCCTTATGAGCAATGATAGTTAGACGTAATCTGTCAGAATAAAGACGCCAACAAATAAGGAATAAATTCAATTCAACAGTGGTGGAATTTTTTTGTACTAGATTGAGTAAGGAAATTTGGTATAAAAAGTCCTAATGTCAGACTTCTAAGGTACTGTTATCTTCAGGCATGAGATTTTACACAGTTTGGAATACACTTGTACATGGTCTTATTTATTTTCTTAGATTGTGAATATCTTGAATACAGGAACTGTGCTATACTTATCTTTATGATCCCAGAACTTTATCATATTTTATATCCAAGCATTACAAAGTATTGAAAACATTTGTTCTCCTTAAGTTATCAACACAATCTGGATACTATGACTTTTAATGTAATAAACTGTCCATATAGTATTAAATATTCATCTGTATAAGTACCTGGGGTATTTGCTGGGGGTTATCAACTATTATTTGTTGGACATCCATTGCATATTACTGATGCATTATTGATTCACTTATATAACTAACACTTATTAGATGGGTATTGATCTAGATCCTGGGAAAATAGAAGTTTACAAAACATATATACCACACTCATAGAACTTATGCTTTAGTAGAGCAAACAAATAAATCATATTACTGCTGATAACCAGTGCTCTTATATAATGAAGAGTAAAACAGGATGAATGATAAAGAATGATACAGTGGGAGACACTTGTTTTAAGAAAAATTATGAGACAAGGTCTCTCTGATCAGATGACATTTGAACAGAGGCCTGAATGAAGTAGAAAAGCAAGCTACCGGACGTATTTTTAAAAATCATTCCAAGCAGAGAAAACATTAATCACGAATTCTGTAGAGTGAGAGTTTGGCATGTTTTGGGGAAAAGCAATATGACTAGAGTTACTGGAGCCAAGTAAATAATGGAAAGAAAATTAGAAAATGAGGTCAGAGATTTTGGGATGAGTTGCAGACCATTTAGAGTCTTTAAGGCAATGTTAAGTCTGGACCAGAATATAACTTTGGCCTAATTTTAGTGCCTATATATTATAGTATTTTCCTCTGAAATTGAACACATCAGGGAGTCAAATAAGAGGTAAGACTTGAGTCGAAATTGTCTATCTTCTCTATTATATCAGTACTCCATAGCGGAAAAGTACTACAAAAAAGGGAGAGAATTCTTCATAATATTATTTTGTAAAAGAGATTTTTGCACAAGATGCTATTGAAGCATAAAATAAGAATATTTGACCAGCTAGAAAAAAGGTATTCATATAAAAAATTAAAAAACAAATAACATCAGGAAGAAAATATTCTGATGACATAAAGTAGCTAAATAAGGCATAAAGAAAGCAAAATAGATGAGTAGAAAGAAATATGTTTTAAACATATTACTAAATTTAGAACAATGCAAAATTTGGTGAGAAAACAGATGCTAATGCTCTAATGTTTATTTAATAGAAGTTTTTGAGGACATTAAAAACTTTTACTTTTGTGGAATTTGAAGAATATTTGGGAAGATATAAGGTAAGTAAAAAATGATAAATATGATTATTTTAGAACAGCAAGAATTGAGTTTTTAATATGTTGAACCATATCATTTGATTGACTTTTTAAAACAGTTTAGTTTACCCTAATTGATTCAGGAAACAATATAGTAAAATAGCAAAAAGTTTTGAAAACCATCAAAAAGAAAGCACACTATAAAAACAAGTGTCATACCTAAGACTATACAAATGTCATTTCAATAAATATAAAAGGAATAGAGTTATCTATTACCAGAAAAAAACTTTCTACATTGAAATATACATTCAATATAATAAAATAATTAAATTAAAAGGCAAAGACAGAGAGGAAAATGAAAAGAAAAGCAGAACATGAGTCATGACACTCATTTTAGTAGAAAGAGAAATTAACTAAATTTATGAATTAAGTAAAGCACATCATGTAGAAATGTAGAGGCAAACACTAAAAGAAACAATTTAAAGAGCTGAGAGTCATTCTGTTTAAGAAGCAGGAATCAGCCAAGAACTTCCTATATTTCATTATAAACATTTTCATACTTCTAATATTTTTAACAAAGGTCATGTATTGGTTAAGAAAATAACATGGAAAAAATTTTTATAAACTTGTGTCGCAAAAACTCCCACTAAACACAATCAAATTAACGTGAGAAATACATAGTAAATATTTAAATAAATCCAAGAAATACAGTTTATTCATGTATAAAAATTTTTATATAAACAAAATCTGGGAAATTATCATCTTCTCTGATCACAATGTAATGCAATTAGGAATGAAACTTATAGTTAATATTAGTGTATTATACATTTAAAATTTTCTAAGAGAGTATATTTCAAATGTCTCATCACAAAAAATGATAAGTATTTGAGGTGATGGATATATTAATTCACTTGATTTAATTATTCCACATTGTATTCAAAACCATCATATCACTATTACATATAACTATACATACAACTATAATTTTTCAATTAACAAAATATTAAAAATTTAAAAACAACATAAAATGTACAATAAAAATAAAAATTGTTGTTGAAGACTAGCAGCACATATGAAAGATAAATAGAAAATTCATTTAATGTTTAACAAATAATTAAAGTAATTGGAATTCCAATATAAATAAATATGTAGCAATAATAGGGTATTCATAGGAAATATATAAATAGTTTATAATTGGAAATAGGAAATATATAAATAGGAAATATATAAATAGTTTATAATTGCTAATCAAATAATTGCCTCATCCATAAATATACATAAAGTTAAATAATGAGATTTCCTTTCTACTTATTGGATTGTAGAGGTTCAAAGTTATAATGCAAAGAACTGGTAGGATAAGTCTCATATGAATTTGATGAAAATATAAATGTATCCAAGCTATTTTTGAGGAAAATTTGGCACCATTTCTCAAAACAAACTCAAGAATTTATACCATTAATATAGTAATGCATGCCTTTAATTACTAGTTAACTGGTATGTTCATTGAGGATAAATCATATTGTCATAAAAATAAGAAAGATAAAATTTGTTAAAGTCTATCAATATAGGAAACTATATAAATCATGGTATATTCATATAATACAATTATATTCAGCAATTGAAAAGAATAAGATTAATGTGTATTGTCAGAGACAGAAAGTTTTCTAAGAAATTTCACCAAGTAAGCAAACCAAATGTTTAGTCCCTATTTGTTTCCAATAGATAAATAATATGAGACAAATAACTGCAAGTGGAATAAAATTTTCCTTTTAGAACATGAAATAAATGATGGGTTATGATTAAATATAAGGAATAGGAGCAGGGATCTACAGTGGGGGGGATGTTCACGTTTTATTGCCACCCTTTTTTATTTAATTTTTTAACCTATGAATGGGATGCTTTTCATAATAACAGTTCGGGACACAAATATGCAAGATGGTGATTTCAAAAGGAAGTGAAATTCTCAAAGTGATGAGGATTTATTAGATATTTGTAGTATAGATGATTAGGTAAGAGATGATGTCCTTGATAGAGAAAATAATCATGGCATGGTTCTTTGTGAAAAAGAAGCTTGAAAAAGGGATAAGATCAATAGGAAGCAAAATTCTGAATTATCAATACATTTTTCTCAGATTCCTTGCAATAAAACTGGGCATTTCTGCTTTTTAAAAACTTTTCCTAGTTCATACTGTACAAATTATAGTGATAATATATATTCAGATATAATATAATATACACTTCAGATATATTTGGAAAGTCACGATGATTGGCTGAATACCTCTTTATATACACCTCATTCAACAAAGGTTATTGAGTGCTTACAATGTGCCTGACATTTTTCTGGATATTTCTAGGATACAAGGATGAGAAAAACATACAATACCCCTGTGCTCAAAGAATATATATTCTGGTGGGAAGATGGAAATAAACAAGCCCATTTATAATACCTTATCAGATATAAGAGCCATGAGAAAATTTAATAGTATAAGTTTTGTAAAGAGAGTAAAGACAAATTGGTTAGAGAAAAATCTCTCTAAGCTTTGGGCATTCAAGTTAGAGATTTAAAGGAACTGGCAGTGTGAACATTAGAAATATTTGGGAAAGGACAGTTCTAAATGGATGGAAATACGACACACTGTGATGATGTTTTTTGGGTTACGTTGTAGGAATAGCAAGAAAAACATTGTGGGTGAAAAACAGTGAACGGGAAGGGGAGAAGTGAAAATTGAAGTCAAAGAGGTAGGTTTGGACCAGATAACTTAAGCCTTTATTCATCTTAATAAGGATAAAACCAGAGTAATATAAAGTGCTTCAGTAATTATTTCTTAGAAATCTCATACCCGTGACCCAAACATATATGAAATAATGAATTTAATGGTTAGTTCAAAGAGAAAGTTTCTTCCTTTCATATGTCCTTTCTTTTTTTCCTCCTCCTCCTCCTCCTTCTTCTTTTGTCTCCCTCCACCTTCCTTTCTCCAATTAGCAACAAAATACAGATAAGCTCTGGAATTTTGAAATGCCAGCAAGCCTATGACCAGTTGATATTTATTGAAATCTCAATTAACAGTAATAATCTTTAGGGAGGATTGCACAAAGGATGTATAATTCATTCCCTTTGCATTGTTTTATAATGCATGTTCCTACATTAAGCCAGTTCAGAAGAAGACAATGGATATTCAGATTACAACTTATTGACCACCATGGAATTATTTTTGTAAGTGTGGTATTCAGTATTTTCTTTGTGAAAAGCTTTGAGGAAACCTCTCTCATCTTGTAAGTTACCTAAAGGCATACTCAAACATTAAAGCAGTTCCTAGCATGGTACCTGGTACAAGGTAAATATGAATATTTAATCATATCTCATTACCCTCAATAATATATTTCTCCTAATACACTACATTTTATTATTGTAGTTGTTTTTAATGTGATATCATTCTGAAATATCTGACTGACTAGATTTCTCTTTTTGTTTTGTCTTTCAAAATGATAAATCTATGAACCCAAATTTAGTACACATGAAGCCATCATGTTTAATAATTTTAACCTTATTCATGTCTCCACTTTTTCCCACTGTTATTTTTATTTTCTCATTCTAACTACTTTTTAACTCATTTCATGGCTTAAAGAAACTTGGCTTTCAGAAATAAAATTGGATATGAGTAAAACATTGTAATTAAAATATATAAAAATTCAATAACTAAATGTACACAGGATTATCTAATAAATTAGCGTAATGGCAATGACATGCACTATCTTCAATTTTAATTGCCAATATTTAAAGTAAAAGCATTTTCTTTCAGTATATTGAATTTCTATTGAAAATGCACATTCGTGTTTAAAGTACCACATTATATTATTCTGCAGTAGTTTTTTACAAAATAATTTATTTTAAAAGACCATATATTGCATAATCATGTTCCAGGCCTATGGGAAATTGAGTGAAAATATCTATGCTAATTAAACTTAAATAATTTTATCAGGAACCAAAGCTAATATGCGCTTCTCATATAGACACTGCCTTTAGCTATGAATACGTAAAAATTAAAAAGGTATTTATTTTACATATATCAATTGCTTATTAAGCAAAAGGAGTAAACGATTTTTGTGAATAAAAATCATCCAATGAATTCTAATAGAGATATCATTAATATGTCAAGGAAATAATGAAGGCATGGCTCTCCTTGTATACCCTATATTCAATAGCTCTCACAATTGTGTCTGAATATTCTCTAACAGCTATATCTCCCACCCCTATTCTAACATGCCTAACCATTGCATGACTACATTAACCATTTTTTGTTTCTTGATCTTCTCTGAACCATTTCTTCACTCCCTGCCTCCTCACTTTACTTAGATCTTTCTTTTTGCAGTGTCCATTTTCAAAAACCAATTCAAAGGTCACTTTTTTGAAATATTGAAAAATTACTTTTTACTTCCCAACCCCATCCACAAAAAAATCACTCCTACTTTATATATTACAGTTTATTTTTAATATTGAGCTTGCTATTATTATTTTTATTTGCTCAAAGTCTTATTATACCTCTAAACATGTCTAATAGTTTCTATTATATTAGTTGTTTATTTGACTGTATGCTCTATCTTCCTGTAAGTTACTTAAAGACATATTCAAACATTAAAGCAATTCCTAGCATGGTACCTGCTACAAGGTAAATATTAATATTTAACACACGCTTTATCCAATCCAATTAAATTCTCAATTGTGAAAAACTAAAAACATGGTGGATAGTGATCTATTTCATTTTAAAATATATATATTTATTTTTAGGTTTATAAATTTAATAATTTTCCTTATAAATAAGTAAATTATACCACGTCAGGGCAGGCAAATGTACAGGAAAATTCCGTTTCATGAACCTCTTCTTGACATCTACATGAAAAGCAAATTAATCTGCTATTATAGAAGCTAATAAATGAATTCTTAAATCCCAGATTCTACTAAAAAATAACTGATGACATATGTAAAAGTCATTGTCAACTGGGAGCAACAAAAAATGTAGTTTGCATTCGGAGGCACCAGAATTGAATCGAGGTGAAAAGAACTTAGCAATCAGCTCAAAATTATCATTTGAAAGTTCAGATAGACATATCTACCACGGAATTATGCAGAGGATCTATAAAATTTCCCACTCTTTTATACTTTCTGCAAGGGAAAAAAAAACATTTTTCTTTCTTAATCATTTTCCTATTTTTACTGAAAAGTTTATCAGTATTATAGCATTTGTAATATATGAATTATTTTACTTTTAAAAAGTTATGTATACATATTAGTACACTAATACATTGCCTACCTGTTGCTAGTAGATGAGCAACAACATTAGTCCTCCACCTAAGAGTGCAGTAGGCCAGAGTCCAGGCTTACAGAATAAGGGTCTGCATTTTAACATGATCCAAGGTGATTCATGTGCTGCCAACCATATGAAAAGCACTGACCTAATATAAAGTGTGATGAATAGTATGTGTTAAGGAAGTGTTATTTTGCTTCCCTTCTCATGTTCTTACACAATTTTTGTAGCCTCCAGATTTATAAGGAGATAAGGGCGTGTACCTCCCACCTTCATAGTCTCACTGTTTCATATGAATACGATGAACGCAAATCTAAGACAAAGTTTCAACATACAGACCTTTTTAGCAATCAAAGAAAATAGTTACTACTTTTGTTGTATGATTTAACTGCATCTCTAGTCATGTAAGTGTGTGAATCCTTCATCTTAGTAGGTGGGATACAAGATTGAATGGGGTCCTTGGCCTCAGGAGCCACTGCAGTGTGTTAAATCAACTGCTGATGTTATCATAGCCTTATGTAATATTCATGGAACTACATATATGCTTATACAATATTTATATTCAACTATAGATGTTAATAACTAATAATATCAATGATGACTTAGTTATGGCATTCTATTAACATTTGGAATTATAAACTCCCACTTAGTTTCTCAAATATTAACAAAATTATTCCTGGATGTGTGTTGCTAATTACCTCACAGCATAGCCTGAGTATAGACCTTACAGTGTATCAAAAATAATACAGTGTATTAAAAGTCATACTCTGTAGGACCAACATTTTTAAATAAATGATAGTACTGTTTTCAATCTTGAATAAATGTCCATGAGATAAGTATATCTCAAAATGAAAATATGTCTATCCTCTTTACATCAAGTTTTCAGTAGAAAATTGAAGTAGGCTCAGTAGGTTGCTTAAAGAGCAGTTTCACTGGGACCACGATTTATTTTTTTTTAACTATAAACAGGAAACTGCAGATAAGGGATTTCCACGGATGATTGACAAATGTTTTCTGCTTTACTGGAGCAATGGAGCTTTAGTCGGTTTTAAAAATAACAAATAATAGGAATCTCCTGAAAAGCAAACCTTTTTATATACTTGGACTAACAATCATCTCCGGGAAACCTTCAATGTCCTCAGGAATTAAGGAGAGAACTTGCTGGCAATATGGTTCATTCTAGAATTGTTTCAGGACCGGGACATGATGGAAATAAGGAGGAGACATCGCGAGTCTGGAAATAAGACAATCTATTCTCTGGTGGAATAAAATAGTGAAATATTTTATCAAGAATTGATGGGTCTTGTGGGAATTCAGATTAATTGTGATATTCCTTTCCAAATGTTATATTTGTTGTGGCAGTTTAGGGCACCCTGCATGAGTTTCTATAGAAAGATGTTAAAGGTTCTTGTTGACCAGAAATATATGCATTTCATGTTTCTTGTGTAGGTAGATGTATACAGAAATTTGAATGAGAAGAGAATGGTGGTACCGGGCTTTTACACTGAGTGCTTAGTTCTCCAATGTATCTTTTACATTATTGAATTTGCTATATTATCTAAGGGATCCAAAATATAAGACTTGTCAGTTCACATTGTTGGTTGGAATTTTAAAAGATAACTTTCACTGATTAAAACTCACAAAACATAAAGTATGTAATCCAGAGAGACAATTAATTAATTTACAGTGAGAGATATTACAGGAGGTAGGTCAGACTTTTGTGTTTGTCTAACCATTAATTTATATTCCCTGTAGACAGTTGACATGGGAAGAAAAATTATCACTAGGAGATAGCTGGATAGGCATGACAATCAGGCAAAGAGATCAGTTATTGGATTCAGATATTAAGTGGCATGAACTCTAGCAGTTTTATGAATCCATCTCTATGTATTGACCACCGTCCACTCAGACTCTCTGACGTAAAACTTTGATGTGATCTATCATTTTTATTCTCTCTCTTTATAGTCCACAACAATTTAATTACTCTGTCTTTTAAATTCTATCTCTAAAATAATGCATGTCTCTGATTAGCTCTCACAATGTCTTTATCTAACCCTAGTTAAAGCTATTCTCATTTCTCACAAGAACTGCTACGACAGACTAGCAACTAGTCTCTCGTTTACCACTCTCACTCTCCGCTCCCATCTCCAAAGATTCTTTCTATAGCCACTAGAGTAGTTTGTATACAAAGTAAATGAGATCATAAGAATATTGTGTGCATAGAGTTCAACTTCTCATTTTCTTTATAATAAAAAACTCAACATTTTTATGAGTTCCCTAAATTCGCCTTTTATCATTCACCTCCTTCATTCAATATGCTCAGTCACCCTTCTTTTGCTACTCTACCATTGCTGTGCTATATTGGACATGATACTCTGAACAATGCATTTATTGTTTGATCAGATCAGTTTGATCAGATCTCTCCATGCCAACCTAGGTGTCTATCTCTGTCTCACTGGGGTCTTGACAAGAGAAAAGCAGCAAGGGACAATTGTTTTCTGATCTCTAATTCTCTCCTCTTGCCTCTGAATCTCAACAAAATTTTTCTCCCTCATGTCATAATTCATATCAGTGTAATGGCTTTATTGTATAAACTTTATAGTCTACAGTCATCCAGACTTGTCTTATGCTGTTAGTGTCCATCTTTAAGCACTTGAACAAAATTCACTTCTCTCTGAATAAAGTCATACTTCTGAAAATTAAAGGGGCTGTTTTCAAACTACTATCTTCTAAGGACATTAAAAAATTCTATTAAAAAATTAACACCCAAACACTGACTTCTTTTAGGCTGTAATTTTTCAACTTCTAAAGCAGCAAATATATTTATTGGGTGAAAAGATGAGAGGTAATTATGAACAATTGATGGTAGGTGTGGGCGAAGATCAGGAATGTTATCCCTTTGTTGCTGCATGACTTTCAAAGGGTTGTATATCTTTATTAGTTTACAATATGAGCATGTAGGGAGAAATGTGATTATGTTAATTCCTTAAGCTTATGAAAATTTTGAGTGAGCAATATATACCACCTACTGTAAAGGGAATTTTATACAAGGTAAAATTAGAATAGATCATTAGTTGTCTCTTTAGAATATAACACGAACCAAGTAGTGTAGGTAAGGGAATTCTAAACATAAAATAAAAGGCAATAACCAAGAGCCATCAGAGCACATGAAATAATAGTGAATGGTATTTCCACATCTAAAGATGCTAGCAGTTATTTAGTGTGGAATACTATGGAATAAATTCCCAAGACTCTGTGCAAAACTATTCATGTTCTATAGTGTCTTAAAGCCTACAGATTTACCTCTGGTAAGCCAAATTTCCAAATTTGCACTTTAACCTCAACATTTTTTTTGTATTTTATTTCTCATTTTACCTAGTAGATTTGCCAGAACCATAGGTATCCCATAGGTTTTGGTTTGATATGTTTCAATGTTCATTTGTTTCAAGAAATTTTTTGATTTCCTTAATTTATTCCTTGACCCAATGGTTGCTTAGGACCATGTTATTTAATGTCCATTCATTTGTTCAGTTTTCAGACTTCCTCTTGTTGCTGATTTCTAGTTTTACTCCTTTGTGTTTGTGAACATACATGATATGATTTCAATTATTTTATATTTGGTGAGATTTTGTTGTTGTTGTTGCCTACATTTGTTTTATCCTGGAGAATATTCCACATGCTGATGAGAATAATGTATATTGTACAGCTGTTGGATTAAATATTCTATAAATGTCTGTTAGGTTCATTTGGTCTGTAGTTCAGTTTAAATCTGATGTTTATTTCTTGATTTTCTGTCTAGATGATCTGTCCAATGCTGAAAGTGACGCGTTGAAGTTCTCAAGTATTGTTTTAAAAGAATCTATCTCTCTTTAGCTCTAATATTTTCTTTATATATTTGTGTGCTCTGCTGTTGGCCACACATATATTTAAAATTATTATATCTCATTTCTCAATTGATCCATTTATCATTGTGTCATGACTTTCTTTGCTTCTTTTTTTGTTTTTTGACTTAAACTTTATTTTGTCTGACATAATTACAGCTACTCCTGCATGCATTTGGTTTCTGTTTATGTAGAATATATTTTTCCATTTCTTCACTTTTGGTCTATTAGTGTTTCTATAAAAGAAGTCACTTTCTTATAACCAGCATATAGTTGTGCTTTGTTTATAATCCATTGAGCCAGTCTGTATCTTTTAATTTCGGAATTTAAATCATTTACACTCAAGGTTGTTATTGATAGGTGAGGACTTACTCTTATCCTTTTGCTAATTGGTCTCTGAATGTTTCATAAATTCTTTGTTCATTTCTTCCTCTTTTATTGTTTATCTTTAAAATTTGTTGATTATCTGTAGTGATAACATATAATTCCTTCCCCTTTCTCATATGTGTATCTGTTCTACCAGTGAGTTTTATATGTTATTGTGTTTGTATGATGGTAGATATCATTCCTAAACTTCCAGATGTAGGACTCCTTTAAGCATTTCTTATAGCTAGTCTAGTAGGATTAATTCATTCAGCTTTGCTTGTCTGGGAAAAGATTATTTCTCCTTTATTTCTGGAGGATAGCTTTCATGGGTTTAGTATTCTTGGCTGGCATTTTTTTTTTTCCACATCACTTTGAATCCCATTTTTTCCTGATCTGCTTCTGCTGAGATATCTGCTGTTAGTCTGAGGGAGACTGTTTTCTCTTGCTGTTTTTAGAGTTCTCTTTGTCTTTGACTCTTGACAGTTTAACTTTAATGTGCCTTAGAGAGGATCTTTTTAAGTTGAATATAATTGGGGATCTTTGAATTTCTTGCATCTACATTTCTATCTGTCTTCCAAGACTTAAACAGTTTTCAGCTATTATTTTGTTAAGTAGATTTTTTTATGGCTCTTCCCATCTCTTATCCTTCTGGAACTCCTAAAACTCAAATATTGGTTTGCTTAATGGTGTCTCATAGGCCTTCTTTATTTATTTATTTATTTATTTTTTGTCTGACTGGGTTTTTTTGAAAAGACCTGTCTTAGAGTTTAGAAATTCTTTCTTCTGCTTGACCTAGTCCATTGTTGAAACTCTCAATTGTGTTTTTTATTTCATCCACTGAATTTTTCAGTTCCAGGTCTGGGCTTTTTAAATGATACCTTTCTGTTGAATTTCTATATCAGATCATAAATTGTTTTCCTGATTTCTTTGTATTGTCTATATGTGTTCTTTTATATCTCACATAATTTCCTTGAGATCTTTTTTTTTAATTCCTTTTCAGGCATTTTATAGTTTTTCTTTTCTTTGTAATCTATTGCTGGAGACTTATTGTGTTCCTTTGGTGGTGTCCTGTTTCTTTGCTTTTTCATGTTTCTTGTATCCTTACATTGATATCTGCACATCTGGCGTAACAATTACTTCGTCCAATTGTACATGGAGTAGCTTTCACAGGGAATGACTTTTTCCTGTAAATATATCTATAGTGTCAGACGTCAGACAGGTAGAGTATTTTGGCTTTGATTCTGGGTGGACATCATAGTATAGTCTCTGTATGATTTCTTCTGCTATAATCAACATCAGCAGTATCTGCATGCTTCTTAGTGGTTTAAGCTATAGTTCTTTGCAGGCTGTGGTGAGGCCTTACTGGGGTCATGGGCACTAGGTGGACCAGTCCTCAGTCCCCTGGATGGCACGTGCTAACAACAACTGTAGCAGTAGTAGGCTTAAAATGTACCAGTTCTTGGGACCCCAAGCATCCTGTGTGGGTATCAGTGGTGGCAGCAGTGGGCCCTGGTTGGTCCAGTCCTCATTCCTCTGAACAGGGTGCACAGATATCAACAATGATGATGGTGGCCTGACTGTGCCAGATTTCAAGTCCTTGGGCAGCAAACATGAGAGTGCATTGGCCCTGCCTTTGGGGGTGGCAGAGCTGCTGTCAGAGGTGGCAGTCCCAGGCAAATGGCTGTCACACTCTGGGGATTGCATGCTTCAGCTCTTTGTGTCCTGGAAGCAGCCTTCCTGATGTGTTGGACCACCTATTCTCTTGGGTGTAGGGTACTGCATGGGCTCGTGTGCTGGGGACACAGCCACAGTGCTGGCTTCAACTGATGTGATATTGCAGCCCTCTGAGTGGATGTGGAGGGATATCATTGCAATTGCAGGGTGTAGAGATGCAGACATTATTGGGCCCCAGGGTGGTATATTGTATGGCGCTGCCATCTCAAGTTTCCTTGCTTCTGAGGGTCCCTTTCACTTCCCTGCTGCATTCCAGTGTTGTCTCTTAAATGCTTTATTTGATGTGTGGTTATCTACTGATTTTGGTTCTTCTTTGTTGAGGAGAGTGCTGGATACCTCTAGCCAACCATCTTCACTTCCAGCCTTTTTTTGTGATCATTTTTTTTAATTCAGCAAATATATTCATCTTGCTCAAACAAATATATATTATTTTAAGAAAAATGTGGGATAATGCTGTCATTATCTTACATTTTTTGACAGGCATTATAATTTTACAATTTATCGACTGCACTGAGGAATTACCAAATATATGTTTTTAATGTATGGAAAAAGTTGCTGCATCTAAATGTTGCTTGGGAAAGTGTAACTAAATATATATTACTCAGTTGTTTTAAATTTTTTATATAAATGACAGAAAGGACCTTGAGGATATATGTATATTATTTCTAGAATAGCAAGAATGTTGTGAAAAGCTGAAGTAAGCAATATTGACAAACTAAACATTAGACAAGAGTGAACAAATTATGAAAGTTATTTGAATTTACCCTGAAGGGGAAAAGCCTAGAGGCAAATTTTAAGGCAAGAATAATTACGGGAGAATTTTTCTATTATGGGAAATATTTTTCTATTATTTTAGTATTATGATAAAAATTCTAGAAGTCTGTTTCTCCATTCCATATACAAGCATGTAAGGACATTCATTAACGTGCACCACTATCTGTTAAGACATACTAATGTTCACTGAAGAACAGTTTAAAGAAATAGAAAGAATAAGTAGAGACAGGGAAGTAGGGTATTTTTCTATCAAATATTAAGATTTATAATACTTTAGCAATTAAGGCAATTGGTATTGGTGTAGAGATAGATCAATGAAACAATAGAAAATCCAGGTGGAAAAAAATATCAACACACACAAGGAAACTTGATTTATCACAGAATGAGTTTGCAGACTAGGCAAGAAAATTGATGCACTATTTTTCAAATGATGGAATATTTAGTTTTATGGAAAAAGTAAAGGGAATTAGATTCCTACTTCATACCATATTAAAAAATTTTAAGGTAGATTAAAGTACAAAATGAAGAAAATAGAACTATCCAATATTTAGAAAACATTATAGAAGAATAACTTTATAATTTTGACTTAGGGAATAACTTTAAACCACATCTAACACTTAGATCTTAATTTTTGTGCAAGTTGCAAAAGATATAAAAGATAAAGAAAAAATTTGATGTCTCATTAAATTGAAATCTAAAATTTATTTTTTTTTTAAAAAATAAATAGACACTGTAGAAGAGTGAAACAGCAAGCCATAAACTGGGAGAAGCTACTTAATACAGATATAATTGTAAAATAATTGGTGTTCGACATTTTTTTTTAATCTCCTAAGGAAAAGAAGAAAAAGAGAAGTACCTCAGTAATAAAATGGACAAAAGACTTCAATAGACAATTAAAAAAATCCACACTCATTCACATGACACAAATTTCAAAAATTTATAAAGTCACAGGATATCAGGAAGGTGGGGCAATATTTACAATATTAATGTGACAATTAGTAACAGCAATTTATTAAACAATTTGGTATTACCTAATAAAATAAGCTATGTACATAACCTATGACTCGAGTATTCCACTCTTAGGATATCCTCTAAAGGAATTCTTGGGAACACGCACTGCAATTAATGCTCAAGAATGTTGCTAGCACTATTGCTCTCTGTAACAACAACAGCAGCAACAACAAAATAACAGAAAATAAATCTATTGACAGTAAAATGGATACACTGTGGTATATTCACAAAATGGATCACTGTAGAACTCTCTAAATTAATGAACTTGAGATATTTGTGATAATGTAAGTAAATATCAGAAATACTATATAAATTCAAGAAATGTGACATAAAAGATTATCTAATGTATGATTTTATTTTCCTAAAATTTTAAGGCATGAAAATAAAACAATTTATTGTTTAGGTGTAAAAATGCAATGCAACAATTAGGAAAAGTGAAAAAAATTACAAAATATGAAGAAAGCAATAGTAAAAATTTAAGTCAATAATTACCTCCAGAGGTGGGAAAGAATGGTATATGATTAGGATGGAGCACACAGAATATTTCTGCAACACCAATAATGTTCAATTGTTACTAAAATCTATAATAATAATAATAAAAATTTTAGTGAGCAAATACATAGTACCTCTTATGTGCTCAGAACTTTTCTAAGATCATTGCTAATGTTAATTCATTTACTCATCATAACAGAACTATGAGGCACATATTATTTCTCTAATTCAGATGAGGGAATTGTGATGCAGAGAGATTCACTAACTTATTCAAATTCACATGTAATCAGTAAATACATGATTCAAACCAAAGCACCTTGTTTTAGACTTCCTGCTACTATCTCTAGACCCTGAGGACTAATCGTGGCTATATTCAGAAGTCATCAATGAAGTTTTAAAGATATAGATGTTTGAGTGTCACCCTCAGAGATGCTTAATTGGTCTGGCATGCAGTTTGTGTGTTTACATTTTTAAGGGCTTCATTACATTTAAGACTGTGCTAAAAAAATGTCAATCAGGTAAAATAAAACAAGTAACCAATCATGTTTATTATATAGAAGGTAAGTGGTCAGTGGAAATCAAGGGAACATTTTTAAAAAGAAACCAAAAAAGACATAATCAGAGTGAACAAATATACATAATTTTAAAAATGAAATAATAAGGCTTATCTGTTCCATTAAACTTTCCTGATTTTAATAACTTATTTTGTTTTTTTTATGTCTGATCCAGGTTTTGATGACTATGTGCTTCCTTGTTACATCACTATCATTAACATTTATAATTGCATATGTTGCATATTTTACTTTGCATTTGGATGTACATTCTCCTGTTTCTAATTCACTAAAATGACAATTTCTAGTTAGTAAGACTCATGTCTCATACAACCTCAGTGACGTCTACTATCGCCACATTAAGTTCCCTGATTAGTTAACTATACCTCACTGAGGAATTGTTTTCATGTTTGGCTGTCCTTTACCCTTTTATGAAAAAATTATGACTTGTAGCTCTTATGACTTCCTTCCTCTGACTCATGGGAAAAACTTAGCTAGAACTTTGCATACAAAGTTTTCCTTGATATGCTCTGAGCTTTCAAACTATTGAACTTTCTGTCTTGTTTCACCTAAAATCATCTCCTTCTATATGTCTATATGTTTGCATGTCCATATATCTCATGTATATATATAATGTTTCCCTAACAAGGTATGTAAAAGAGCTCTAATTAATTGGCTTACATCAAATATTTCATTAAAAAAAATAGAAAGTAACTTGTGAGTAAGAGAAAGAGATGTAAAAAGGCACTAATGTGGAAATATATTTTGGTAAGAAAGGATCTTGTGAATTTTTTGTCCTAAAATGACTGGCTTGGTCCAGGTCACAGCCCGGGGAGACCCAGCTCCAATGTACCCCAGTTGTTTGGACACATGGTCTCGGTCGTCACCTGGGAGGACCCGGCTCTGACTTACCCCAGTTGTTTGGCCATGAAATGGGAAAATTAGGACAAAACAGAAAGTTTTAGGTATGTTTTTGTAGATGGTCAGTGCAGGTTGGGATAAAGTTTGTAAAGGGAATTTATGAAGGAATTTTAGTATGTGATCCAGTTGGCTATAATTAGAAAGAAAATTTTAGTTATGACTTTTCATTTGAAAGATTATTAATTCTCTTGCTTTACTTTCAGAAGCCATTGAAGTGGTGTTAGGTAAATAAAAAAGCTATCTCTAGAATTTAAGCTATTAAATTCCACCTGGCCCAACCTTATTCAACCTCTCTAGGCCTAAAGGCTATTGCAGAAAAGACAGGCATATAAAATTGTAAAGACTGATTTCAAGAAATGGAATTAGTAAGTTTGGTTCTCTTGTCTTCCTCCACCACCCCCACCTTGCACCTACCTGCCGGCAATGAAACACACTAGTTTCATTAAAGGGACTGGAACACTTACAGCCTAAAGACTAGATTTTACTCAAGGATTTCCAATGACAAATTGGGCCTCCTTCAACTTTTAAATAATTCTCTCACTGCTTCCACCTCTACAGCTGAACTTCTGAGAATCCCGTCTGAGAGTCATCTCTCCAGACCCGAACCTATAGGCCCTCCAGAAACTGCTTCCATCCATGGTGAGCTCCCTGAAGGCCCAGCCCATCACTGATATCAGGCTCCAACAATATGCAGTGGTATACGTGGCTCCTCATCGTGCTTTGCCTCTTCTGTATACATCTCGTGTCTCTCTAGTGAAACCCCATCCTGCCTCTACTCTAACTTCAAGACCGTCCATTTTCAATCCCATCCCTTTTAATAATTTAAATAAACTCCATAAGATCTCTACACCCCATCTTAACAGGAAGTAGCTGCAGAAGAAAGATCTCCGCCCATTTTCCCAACTTCAGAATTCATTTTAAATACAAATTTAATTTTAACAACAGAAAAGGGGGATTGTTAGGGCAGCTTTGAATCTCCTAATTTTCTAATAACAGCTAAAGATCAATCTTGAGCTCTCCCTACTCTCTTTGCTGCTTCTCTCCCAAACTAGCAGGCAACCTGCTGGGAAAGACAAGGAGGCCTGCTTCCCAATCTTTCCAATTTTTAATTTTTTCCCTTTCTCATACCTTGCCCTTCCTTTTCTTACATGGGTGTAATAAACCAGGTGGAATGTCAGGTTTAAAGAATTTACCCTCCCCAAACTTCCATCCAAACCTCCTATAAAACCCACCCTTCTCCCCTTCCTAGGAGTATATTAGGCAGTAGCCTTTGCCAGACCCCTAGGGAGACAAGGGAATGAAATGGAAAAAGGGAACTTACTTTCTTATCCCTCCTGATAAGAACTAAGCTTATCCCTCCCAGTTGTTCCTTAAGGAGATAAAGGAATGGAATGCACAAGGATAACTTACTTTCCTTATCCCTCCGGGTTGTCTGAAAAGTATTTACCCCTCCCAGAAAAACCCTCCATAAAACCGAAAAGCCTTCCGCTTTTCTCTCGTGGACACCTTTTTCGGCATCCACTCATTTGCACCCAGATACTCAAAATAAAAAGCCTTTTGCTACACGTGAGGCTTCATGTGTCTCCCTGTAGGCTCGAGACCTAACAACTGTCTCTCCAGATTTTGGTGTGGTTGTTTATCTTGAAACTTCAGTTCTTTGATGGATCTAAGAAAAGTCATTGGTTTTTTAGTTTACTGATCTTTTTCTCTTTTTCATTATTGAAATAATGGGAGGGATGACTTCCAAGCTCTTTACATGTCAAAGCTGAAACAGGAAGTACTGAATTGCCTTTTTAAAAAGTAGTATTAAGTATTACTTGCAAGTGTTTTAAAAACCTTTAAAAAAAAACCTGATTATCATGTAATTCAGGTCCCATCACAGAAATAAGTCCTAGAGTAATTATTTCATTTATGCAATGTTTGAAATTATACATTAATTTATTTGTAGATTTATACATTATTTATTTGAAATCCTTTTTATTTAAAAAATTCTCCAAGGATTTATTTTTTGATAAATGTTTCAATAAAGCATTTAGTCATTTTTAACATACATTCATAAGTATATCTGACATCCTAAGGTAATTTTTTTCACTTAAAAAAAGGGTAAATTTGAAGCAAAAACAAAAACTAAATCACACAAAAATGGTTCTAGCAAGCATTGCACTATTTTTTCCTGTTCAGATATTTTACAAATAAAATGAAACAATTGAGGAAAACATGTTTGAGTAACATCTGCTTTCTTCAACTTGTATAGTATGAAACAAAGCATGTGCTAGAGTATTTCCCATTAATTGTTTCCATTGTGTGTGAATTACCCTGAATATTCAATACATTTTATTCTACACTCTCTCATTAAGACCAAAGCAGCTAAAGTTTGTCGGCCATCATTTTCTATGCTACATTTAATATGCAAACTAATTTTGAAAGGCAAAAGGCACCTGCACCACAGATTTCAAAGGAATTTGCATAATAAATATAGTACAGACTCAAAGCTTGCCTTGTAGAGGACAATGACAGATGTGTAAGCAGTTTTGTGTGAAAGTCCTGCATAACAAAATTTGTTTTAGAGTTGAATTTCAGGGTCAGGATAGGACAAGTAATCCATTAAAGGATAAACATTTCATGTAAGCAAACATTCTATATTAAAGCATCCAAGGTTTATTCTCCATGCAGACTGTGGTGGTGGGAGGCTTTTTTATTTTATCAAGAAATCTTGGGTTTTCTACTTGAATATTGAGTAAGGCTCAAATTTAAAGACAGGCATCTGTAGTAGCCTTTTTCAACCTGACAAGAGAAAGATCACTAAATTCTGATATTGTCCCTTTTTCTATTTAGTTTATTAATTGTGTTTACTCTTAGTATTTCTCCTGAAAATGGTATCAAATCTATTTCTGTCTGTGTGATTGTGATGGTCATAAATATTAATAAACAAATAATAAAATAGCACTGATTAATAAGAAAATAATCCTATTAGAAATATATATAATGGCTTTTTCCCAAAACTATGATAATGCACAAAACTTACTGGGTAACAAAGTTAACTTTCTAGGATATCCCAGAGGAAAATTCCTTTGTGTCAGAAGTGATTCGTAAAGTGATTGATTTGTGGTCAGAGATGTATTAGCCTCATTGTTATAGCCATTGAACACCTGAAATAAAGACTAAACAATGTCCTACATCTACCTAATGGTAGCTCCAGGTAAATTATAAATTATAAGCCTGAGGAACTGTGGAGAAAACATTTGCTTTTCTGAGATAATGTCCATGCACATAGTAATTTAGTGGTGCCTGACCAGCCAAGTAAAATCTTTATCACAAAACAAAGGCCTCTTTCCACATACCCAGTGATTTTTCTCAGCTTGCCATTTCTGTGTTTCCTCTCCTGGAACACACAAGGAGTCTTAAATAGAATAAATATATAAATATCAATGATGATACTTTTAAAATATGGAACGGTTTACATTGTAAGGACAGATTTTCCTGGTAAAAAAGACAACACTTTTTAATCTACATGAGAAACTCTAATCCGTTAAATAGAAGCTTGGAACACAGTGTATCAGTTAGAATGGGTTTAGCTGATAATTACAGAGATAGAAAATACAACACCTTAAACAAGATAGAAGTTGATTCTTTTCTGAGATCAATGTCCTTAAGTAGACAAGAAAGGCACCACAAAATTCTGACTCCTTCCACTTTGCCAAGCCACTAACCTTTAGGGTCTGGAAGATTTAAAATAGTGGCATTCATATCTGTGTAAAGAGGATGTAGATAAATAGGGGCCAGCTCCTGCTCCAGCTGTCTCTTAAGGATCATTCATGAAAACTACCACATCACTTTCCACTTACATCCTATTGGAATGAAATTTATGCAAATAATCACACTCCATTTCAAGGGAGATTGAGTAGTGTAGTCTCTATTCTGGGCTGTCACTGAACACCTATAATTGGGGTTAAATCACACTGGGGGAAAGGAGGAGAAATATTACAGACAAACCTCCACCCCGTATCCTCACACCTACACTAAGTGCTAATACACTAATAAATGCTAATAAGCTAATATAGGCATTTTAAGCAAAAAGAATAAAAGTATAACAAGGGTTAAATTCATTCATATTTTCTTATAATTTGTCCTCAGAACTTCTACAACATGTACTGATCTCTTCTTCTTCATTACTACCCATTTATCTTGATTTTCAAGTTATTATTTAACTCTTTCATGTAACAGTTTCCCTTTCTAATAAAATTGTACAGATCACAAATGTGACTGATCAAAGGTATACCAGTTTTTGTGTTCCCAGAACATCTAGCATAAAATGAAGCTCACAATAGTCACTCAGAGCATATATAAATATAAACACAATACATTTAGATATGTATGTATGTACATATATGTATATGGTATGACATATAACATAAATTAACAAATAACACATTTGAAATTATAAATATATATTAATATTTTAGTCCATTTTATGAAGTATAATAGCCTTTGATTATGATATGTGTAATTTAGTCAGTATGAACTCTTAAATTACTCCATAGTTTGCAGAATTAATGAAATAAAAACTAAAATTATACAGATACGACTTCTACTTCTGATCAAGATAGAGAAACAAGAACCAGATTTACTCTCCCAGATGAAACAGGCAAAAAAGGGCCAAATATATGGAACAGTGGTTTACAAGATACTGAACATAAGGCTTTGAAAGAGATTGTTCCTTGAGAAATTGAAACCAAAGAAGGTGAGCACTATGATGGCCCAAGCAACTTATTTGAAACAACTTCCAGGCCACAGTGCAGGAAGGAAATACAGACATAGCCAAGTAGACTTCCTGAGTTGAGGAGACACACTGGGGTTCTTGGGAAAAAGAGAGATCTGGAGTTTTCAAGACTGAGTATGACAAATAAGAGACTGGGAAGGAGGAAAAAACTCCAGAGATCTGCAGAGAACACCCCTCAATATTCAGCTAAATACTGATGAACACATGAGTGTGAGGAAATTATCCAAGACCAAGGAAAGAACAAACAATAAAGACTAGCAGTGTTCAGCACTCACACAGAGGTAGAAATAGTGTTTATTCTCATAAGCCAGACTGTAAAATTTTATTATTCCTAGGACATTGGGTAGAGTAAACAGAATATTTTTGCCTTAGTAGTGTAAAGTAATTTGTTTTAGACAGAACACTAGTCCATTTCTCTTTTAAAAAAATTATAAAAGCAACACCTGAAAGTATAAAAGACGTTTCCAAGCAACTTACTTTTTTCCAGAATAAATTTTAAGAATATATCTAAGAATACAAACATCCAGAATCTGATAAGGTAAAATTTGCAACATCTGGAATCCAATGAAAATTACCAGTCATGCAAAGAAATGGGAAAATATAACCCAATGAGGAGATAATCAATTGGAATCGACCAAGAACTGACACAGATGTTAGAATTAGCATATAAGGCAATTAAAAAATGTAATTGTATTCCATGTGTTGAAAAGCTATTTAGAAATCTGGAAGATATAAAAAAGAACCAAATCAAACTTCTAGAAATGAAAAAGATACTCTCTGAAATGAAAAATGTAATGGCTTGAATTAATAGCAAAAGAAAATATTAATAAATTTGAAGACAGAGCAATAAAAACTATTAAAACAAAAAGATCGAAAAAAATAATTGAAAAGGAAAGTAAAAAGAGCATCAGTGACCCATGGAAAAACATTGAGCAGTTTAATATATGTGTAATGTGCCCTAGACAAAGGAGAAGGTATGAGATAGGATGACTAACCATCTAAGCTTGCCAAGAAAATTATTACCATTGGCATGAGATTTGTAGGTTCAAAACTAGGAAAAAAACTCACAAAATTGTGATTCATTAGCCACCATAGCAGACGGTGGGGTAGTGAGGAGAGCAAACATTTTTTTTTAAGAAATAATGGCTGTAAAATTTCCAAAATAAGCATAAAATATTAGCTTATGGATCCAAAAAGCTTGACAAAGTCCAAGAATGAGAAACATAAAGAAAAAATTGGAAAGTATACTGTTGTAAAGTTCTTACATTATGTGAAGTAGCATGATAATACTTGAAGGAAGAAAGTGATTAGTTAAGAATCTATACCATAAAGCCTAAAACAGTCACCAAGATAAAAAAGCAAAAGAGTTATATCTATGAAGCTCAAAAAATAAATAAAAATGGAATTATTAAAAAATAGTTAATTAAAAAGAAATCAGAGAAAGAAGAAATGGGGAGCAAAGAACAGATGAAATAAATAGAAAACAAATTATCAAACTGATAGTTTTAAACCTAACCACATCAATAATCATATTAAATGCAAATGATTTAAATTATACAGAAAGTTGGGATTGTCTTTATACATAAAGCAGCAGAGCTGTCTTTTGCTCAGCTGCTTAAAGCATCTGATATATAACATCTTACAAAGTCCACAACAGCTGTGGCCCCTAGATTCAGATGTACTGGTTAGACTTATTAATTCTTTGCTTATCTCTCTTCCTCTATTTTTCCTTTCTCCACATAGATCAAAATGCTTCTAACCAATGAATTAGTTAAACCACAAGTGTTGCTCTATAAATTAATATAAATATGTTTGAGACAGAAATGTCTCAGGAGTTTTGCAGAGCTTTGCCCTGAAGGAATAGGTGAACGTGTTAGTTTGCATATCGAAAGCTGTTTCACCTCAGGAGGGCATCTCTGAAAGAGCAGTAGCTGGCTGTATCCCACAATGGCATCACAATTCTGGAACCTGAGGTTTGGACTTGCTTTGTAAAGCAAGGCAGGTCTGTTAAAAACTACAGGATGAGAGCTGACCAAAGAGTGCCTGCCCTGCAGACAACCCCCTGTGGCTAAAAGCAATTAGCCCAAGGGACAGTTTCTGCTTAAACTCCGGACTACCTGTCTCCATTCACAATAACCTGATAAAGAAAATACGGAGCCAATATATTTCTGTTTAACCCCTCTGTTAAGTGATAAATTTACCTTAGAACTTAGAAGTTAGTCTTTGAAAGATTTTGTAACCATTTATTCACACAGAAAGAGTTAGTTAAGGGATCTGTAGAAGCCTTTTGAAAAAACTGTTAACCTAAGAGGAACTACCTGTTGTTATGTAAATCTGTTACCCCTGGCAACTGATCACTGTACCTATAAATGACCATGTAAAACTTCACTTGTGGCCTCTGAGACTGACGGAGAAATCCAGGCCCCCTGAGCACCCGCTTGCCTATAATCTTTGTAAATCTATAAAACTATACCTTTGTCTCTGTGTATTCTTTTATTACCATTGTTTTCCATTTTCTATTATTTTCTTATCCTTTGCAACCCTACCAAAGGGACTCGGTTTTTTGCTGGGAGCTTAGCTACCTCCCTGCACACAAGTAAATAAACAATTTAATTAAATGATCTAAATCTTTAGTCCATAGCAAATTCTGAATAATCAAATGATGATTGTACATGAACATTTAAAGAATGTCATTAATTTCAATTCACATCAGAATCCTTTTTGGGTCCATTGTTCATTAACCTATTAATAGTATAGAGCACTATCTGTAAGATCATGGTACTTAATACGGAACCAACATCATCCTTACCGTCATGATTAGATTATTTAGTAGAAGATTGTGCAAAGTAAGAGAAAAATAAAATGGACTGATACTATAAATAAAATACTAAGGATATATTATTTAAAAAGTGACAAACATGAAAAAAAGGAACAAAATATGGGAATGTAATTATTTTCATAAATATTTGTATGTACTGAACAATTGTAATAGAATATCCAGTGTCTCCCACAGTAGTTCTGGCACTAAATCTAATAGTTTGAGTGATTAAGTTAGGTGAGTGTAAACATCCAAGATACTGTTAGATCAAATGATGACTAAGCTAATGCCTATGAGATCCTATCGTAATCTGAATAACGTCCAAACCTCATGCTATGTCCATAAGAACACAAGAGCTTATTTCACATGACCCTTATTTTTCCAATAGCATCACATAATGCTACCCATTCCCCTATTCCCTGAACATTGGCCTTTTTATCACTTTCATTATATCTTTAGGGCATTGCATTTGATATAATGTCTACCTGAAATGCCCTTATCTAACATTTCCCAAATATTAGGTTTCTCTCCTCTTTCAGATCTCACCTTAAATATTGCTTTTCACAGAGACTGTTCCTGAGCTCCCCCTATAAGTTTCACTCCTATTATTCTTCTCACATTCCCCTTTTCTATTTTATCTATATCACTCATCTCTATTTGAATGATATTTTTACTTTCATTATCAATTTTGGGACATTGCTCGCTAGAGCACCAACAGAATAACGTCACACCTACCTTCATCAAGCAGTTAAAACAGTGCTTAGCATATAGGAGATATTTAATGCCTGTTTGGTAATGAATGGTTTACTACAATGTCTAGCATTTTATTAATATAATTTGGAAATTTTATAAGAAATCATTATGTTTAAATTTAAAAGTTTCAAGATATAGTTTCATTCATAGATGGACCACTATGCCTGAAATAGTCTGATATTCCTCTAGAAAATTTTTTGAGCAAAAATAAGAAGGTCTGAATAACCTGGGTGTGCTGAAGATCTACATTTAATTCTAACTTTACATGTGTTGGTAATTAAAATGTTTAAAATATAAATTTTTCAGGCATTTTTATTAAAATTACTTTCATACTTACATACATATTTATACTTACACATTTGTATTTACATGTCACTTATTATTTTCTTTTTGAATACTCTTAATAGCTATTATTTAGGTTGAAAGGCCAAGTGAAAGTGTTACATACCTGTGCCATGGTGTACTCATTATAGACAGTTTTCATAATCAAAACTATTCAAACAATAAAATTCAAAGAATTGAGAGCTAATGTGATTCTGCAACTATATTAAATATTTGACTTTTTCTAGGGGAGAGAGCATAGTTAAAATATCTGGACATGAAAGTGAAACAAAGTATTTGTCAATACAAAGAGCTCTTAATTGAAACAGAAATTTAATTAAAAAGGATAATAAAACAGCTACCAACTTCTTAATGAAATCCTTGAGATTTTAAACATAATCAAATGGAAAGGAGAGGGAAAAATTAAAAGTGCCTTTATTTAAGTATAAAAGTTACATCCTAAGCATTCAAATTGAGCTAAATCATTTGGGTTACACTTGAATCAAGAATTATTTCTGAAATTAACCTCAATCCTTTGTGTTCCTATCACTCAAGTAGACATCGTGATTGGATTCTGACTCAGTACAAACTAGAGGTTGCTTGATTACACTGATATTCCAATAGGGTCACTGAGGCAAAGCTTTTTTTATTTTGTATGAAAGAATGTGGTTAGTAGTAATCCAAAATTCCATGTTATGAAATTGAAAGATAAAATAATTCAGATGTGTATCTCACAGAAAACTTTGAGTTTTTTTGAGGTAGGTGGTGCCTTTGATTATTACCACCAAGAAAATTAAGAAATTTAAACAACAGTCAATAACTACAATTAATATCTCTAGTGTTTCATAAAAATTCAATTCATTAGGCAAAGAAAAAAAAACCACCTCTAAAATATTTATACATGTTTATCTAAGAAGTTCAGTGCTAAGCTAAGATATTCTGAATAAATAAATTTCAACTGTTCAAACATAATTCTATCTTTTATAAAATGGCTATATGGAATATATACATATATATTAAAGGCAATAAATAATAGAGGATTGGACAAATAAAAGATAATAAAAATACCAACAGATGAAGAAGAAATAGTTAAAGGTAAGAAAACATGTGACTTGGGAGCTAGTTAAGGTGTGTAACTTATTCCAGCACTATGCTAGTATAATATCAAATAGTATTCTAAAATTATGAAAACCATTAACTCCAAATCAACTGGATTTCCCAGAAACAAAGTTCTTGACATTGTGTAATATTTCACATGGGCACCATTTAAAATAAGAGATTAATTAATGTGACAAAAACATGTGAGAAACAAATGTTCATAACAGATATTTAAAAACATATGAAAATAGGCCAAATGTGGAGACTCATATCTGTTATCCCAGCACTTTGGGAGGCTGAGTCGAGAGGATTGCTTGAGGCCAGGAGTTTGAGGCCAGCCTAGGTACCATTGTGAGATGCCATCTCTACAAAAAATTAAAAAAATATAGCCAGCGTGGTGGAGTATACCTGTAGTCCTAGCTACTTGGGAGGCTGCGGCAGGAGGATTGCTTGAGCCCAGGAGTTTGATGTTGCAGTGAGCTATGATCATACCACTACACTCCAGCCTGGACAACACAAGACCCTGTCTCAACAAAAAAATAAAAAAGAAGCAAAAAGAAAAGAAAAGAAAAAAAGAAAAGAAATCAATTATTCCAAAAGTTGGTTTTCAAATATTTGTAATAAAATTGAAAAATTCTGGCCAGACAAGTTAAAAAGAAAAGAAACAAGGAAGGAAGGAAAGAAAGAAGGAAAGAAGGAAGGGACAAAATACAAATTACCATGTCAGGAATGAGAGAGGTGATTTCTTCACAAATCTTATAGATATTGAAAGTGTAATAACTGAATATTATGATAAACATTTGTCAACACTTTCAATGCAAAACAAAATATAAACATAAAAACATAACATAAATGACATAAAACACAGAAGAGTTGATGAAATTAGCAAGGATAAATCATGGGAATTTCAGTACCAAATACTTTTTTTAAGAAGACAAAAATATAGTGTGAAAAATGCAAGGCTTTTCTTTTTACAAGTTTTTTTTTTAGATTTGATGTTTCCAGAAGTATTTAATTTGCTTCAGAAAAGCTAAATATATCTGTCTAATAGATAAGCAAGGATCATTCTAATTTGGACAAAGACATTTGATGGTTTATAGAAAACAAAATACTTTGCATTTAAGTTATGGTTGAGAATCTAAGACAAATTGAGAAGTTCATTAAACACAATGATGACTTTTAGCTTGTCTTTTGAACAACCGGTGTTGTCTCACCAGTATACTTTGAATATGGCTAAGGGAGTATGTGTAGAATCTTTATTAAAAAAACATTAAATGTAGTCCTGACATCTCTGGAAGGGATCCCATAGTAAAACTCAAACATATCCATGAGCTGAAGAAGTTAAAGTGTTTTTGTATGTTTTTAAGTTGTTCCATTTCTAAACCATATTTGCGCGCACACACACGCGCGCACACACACACTTTCTTTTATTTTTACTGAAAATGACCTGACAGAGAAAACCTAGAAATGAGAGGAAGAGAAATAAGATGGAACTTTTGGAGCCAGAATTATAATATCTAACTTATATAATGTTTAAAATAATAATCATATATATATATATATATATAGTATATCATAGCACTTATTTTTTTCTCAATGAGGAATTCATGGATTTGGAGATAAAGAAAATTTCCCAAGGCAGGAATCCACTCATGAACATCTAGTATCCATGGTGTTTTCATATCACAGTGTTTCACAGTTAACATTACTTAAAAACTGAATTTTGTGTGTGTGTTAATAACACGAATTTATCTTTTCTAAAAATTATTGACATATTAAAATACACTCATTATATAAGCCAAAATCAAACAGTAATGAATTGTGTGAAATATAAAGTAAGATGCCATATCTTCCCACAAGCATGAAATATATTTTGGAAAATATTTTGACATGTTGTCTTCATATGTATGATTACATTTTTGCATAGCCACACTGAGAATCCCTATTTTTATGATACAAATAAAACTATACTCTATATATGTCTTGTTTCTTTAAATAATATATAAAACATATTTTTATGACATGCATAAACAATCTATTCTTTCTTATTATTAGTAATTTCATTGCATGACACAACAATAATTGAATTAATTTGTCACTTTTCCATTTCCGTTTTTGTTTTATTTTGAATGTGTTGGCATAAGTTTTTCATAATATTAGATTATTACACTTTCGGTATCTGTAAGTTCTGCAAAGAAATCATTTCTCATTCTTCACATGGTAATTTGTCCTTCCTTCCTTTCCTTCCTTCCTGTTTCTTTTCTTTTTAATTTGTCTGGCCAGAGTTTTGTCAATATTATTATCAATTTCAGAAAACCAACTTTTGGATTTATTGATTTCTTTTTTCTTTTTTTTTTTGGAGACAGTCTTGCTCTGTTGCCCAGGCTAGAGTTCAGTGGTATGATCATAGCTCACTGCAGCCTCAAACTCCTAGGTTCAAGCAATTCTCCTGCCTCAGCCTTCCAAGTAGCTGGAAATACAGGCATATGCGATCATGCCTGGGTGATTTGTTTTTATTTTTTTAGAGACAAGGTCTTGCTATGTTGCCCAGGTTGGTCTTGCGCTCCTGGCCTCAAGCAATCCTCCCACCTCAGCCTCCCAAAATGCTGGGATCACAGGCATGAGCCACCGCCCCTGGCCTGGAATCATTGTTTTCTATTTCTGTTTTGTATTTCACTGATCTCTACTGTTTTCTTCACTATTTCCTTCTTTTTTTTTCCCAATTGTAATTTTCTAAATTTATTTTTATTTTTTAAATTTCAGCATATTACAGGGGTACAAATGCTTAGGTTACGTATATTGCCTTTGCCCCACCCAAGTCAGAGCTTCAAGCATGCCCATCCCCCAGACAGTGAAACCGCACCCATTAGGTGTGAATACACTCATCCCCTCTTCCCCTCTCCCATCTGCCCTGCTTGACACCCGATGAATGTTACTTCTATATGTGCACTTCTGTGTTGATCAGTTAATGCCAATTTGATGGTGAGTATATCCACCATCAGATTGGTGAGTACCACTTCCTTCTTTCATCTTGTTTTGGATTTAATTTTCACTTCTTTTTCTAGTTTCTTAAACTGAAAGCTTAGATTAATTATTTGAGATCTTTCTTCCTTTCTGAAATATTTTTTTTCCTAAGTACTGCTTTAGCTGTACTGCACAGTTTTGAAAAAAATATATTTTTATCTTAGTTCAGAGAAAAATAACTTCTAATCATCCGTGCAATGTTTTCTTTTACCTCTGGGTAATTTAGAAGTTGTGCTTACTTTCCAAATATTTCAAAGTTTCAAGATATCTTTATTTAATTAATTTTTATATAATTATTTTTCTATACTTTCAGATTTATTGAGTCAGGTTCATCAATCAGAATATGGTATATCTAGGCAAATATTTCATATTCACTTAAACTATGTCTTTGGAGTGGAGTGCTTGGTAAATGTCCAGTTGATTGATACTTTTGTTCAAATCAACTGTACTCCTCCTGATTTTATGTACACTTACTGTGTCAAGTGGAGGGTTGACATCACCAAATATGACAGAAAATTATTTATTTATAATTTAAGTTTTGTTTATTTTTGCTTTCTTCACTTTGAAGTTCTTTTATTAGGTAAATTCATTTTCTTTAGAGTATGAAAACAAGACATCATAGTTTACAATGCAGAAGAAAGTACATTGGAATGGTAACGAAAAGATTACAACTCTGGCACCAACTGTCAAGTCGCTTGACAAGAATCTTCTTTTATTACCTTTCAAATGAAGGGATTAAATCATTAAAGTCCTTTCCATTTCTAGAAGTCTAAATTTAAGTATTCTTGGAGCACTAGTACACAGTCATTTCCCCAAGATACATCCATTTGTGTTAAGAGATTTTTCACTTCTGGGAAATTTTACTCAAAACTCTACTTTGGCATCTTCACATTCATGGCACAAATACAACAGGCGCTGTAGTTGTTCCCACAGTCCTATTGTTGGCACAGATAGCTTTCTTTCTTCTCTCAGCATACATGGTTGCTAGTTTAATGGTTATCTCATGCTTCACTTAAACTATTTTTAGTGATATCTTCTGTTTTTACAGGTTTTTCTCCTGAATTTTTAAAATTCAATTTAAAATAAAGTATTATATGCATTTTTTTGTAAAAACAATGGAGTTTTATGTCTTATCTACTGAATTAACCTTTTTATTAACAGCATTATGAGATGACTCTCTTCATTCTGATCATTACTTGCTCTGAAATCATCTTTTTTGATTTTAATATAGCCATTCATCTTTCATTAGATTAACATTAGAATTATAAATATTTTTTATCCTGTATCTTTAAACTCTATTTCTTATAGGCAGCATATAGTTGAGTTCTTTTTTATATATATAATTTATAATATCACATTTTAATTGGGATGATTAATTTATGATTAATGTAATCATTGATAATATTGGATATAAATATGCCTGATTGTTTTTCCTATGTATTTCGCCTGATTTTAGTCTTTTCTACTTTTTGATTAATTGGTTATTTTCACATCTATTTTATTATCTTTGCAGCTCTTTATTCATGCTTTTTATAAAAAGAAATGGTTGCTCTAAAGTTTACAGTGCACATCTTAATAAATATTACTATGGTGCCTTATAACTTCATTGATAGTTGACAGGTTCTTAGAAACCGCAACTTTAAGCAAATAATATAGAGCAGATCTTTAAATAATATTGTTTATTTTATTGTCATTTCATTATAATATTGATGAGGAAAAATATTATAACATTGATGAGGTCTTGTTTTATGTTGTTTCACTTAAAGTCCTGGTTTCTAAGAACCTATCAACTATCACATGAGAACTTACTATATGATGTAATTCACTATACAGGGTAAGAACCTTAAAACAATATAAGTTATATTTCACACAGACATTATTCTATTATCAAATATTTTACTTCTACATTTACAGACACTATGATGCATTCTTTTTATTTTTGTTATTAGGAGTCCATTCTCATTATTTTTAAATGTCTTATTTAGAACTAATTTTAGGCTTACAAAAAAGTTGCCAAATTTTTGCAGAAAGTTTCCACATATTTTTACAATGAGATTCCTCTAAAGATAACATTTTGCAAAACCACGGTGTAATTATTGAAATCAGGAAATAATTTTTGGTACATTATTTTTAACTAAACACCTTTTTAAATTTCATCAGATTTTCCACTATTTTTCTTCAGTAAGGTGAAATATAAATTATTTCTACTCACATACCTATCACTCTCAACTATTCTTCATTTGTGTAGATCCACATTTCCATCTAGTGTTATTGTCTTTGTGCAGAAGGATTTCCTTAAACAGTTTAGTAATACCGATTGTTGGCAATAAAGTCACTTAGCTTATAAATGACTAAAATGAAAATTTGTCTCTTCCTCCCCAATCCTCACAACTTATAATGGCAATAGAACAATCAAAATAGAAACTGCCAATCAGAAAGGAAGAAATTGAAGACTTCATGCCCATAGAAACTCTAAAAAAAAATGAATTCCTGGACTTTCGGTTTCCGGTTCCACATATAAGGAGCATGGAAGTCACCACTCCATACTAATAACAAGTGAAAAAGCTGAACAGACCAAAAAACCAACAACTTTTCTGAAATCCATTGAAGAGGAAAGAACACAGGGCAAACCGCCGCCCCAAAGATTAACAAGACTGACAGGTGAATACAGAGCTTACCAGAGCAGAGACTTATGAAGTGAACTCCACTGCAGGAACCAGTGCTGGCACAGGAAAATCTAAACTGTAATTGTCGAATTGCTGTGCTCAACTCTGAGAGTTAAAAACCCAGGGGGGCCAGTTTTTAACCAAGAGACCCCTACAATTCTGTGAGATTTATTTCCAGGAGCTTGAACAAGTTCTCACAGTAAAAACGAGAGAAAAATCCCCTTGTGCATGGGGAGTGGAAAGACGGGGAGCCATCTTGAAATGCTCCATAGCGTTCTGTTCTTTTTAACAAGTCCCACCATCAGGAAAAATTAGTTAAGTAGAGCCTAACCTGGTAGGGTTTTATCAGAGCTTAACTGACCTGGGGAAAGGGAAATACTACCAGCTAATTCTAGCCATCTGGCCTCACAAAAGAAAGGAGAGAAAAAGTGTGAGACACTTGCAAAGTTTGCAAGCTACAGATCAATTTCTCTCAGGAACATAAATGCAAAAAAACTTCAACAAAATATTAGCAAATTAAATTCAATAATGTATAAAAAGAAGTATACACCACAACCAAGTGGGATTTATCCCAGGTATGCAAGGCATACCTGGTATGCAAGGTCAACATTTAAAAATTAACTATTGTAATCCATCTCATCAACAGGCTTAAAAAGAAAATCACATAATCACATCAATAGATGCAGAAAAACATTTGACAAAATCTAATATCTCATCCTAAAAAAGAAAAAAAGCTGTTAATAAACTAGAAGAGAGAGTATGAACAAGTCTATTATGTCTGCTCTCACCATTTCTTTTTCAACATCATACTGGAAGTACTAACTAATATCATAAGACAAGAAAAGGAAATAAAAATATATAAACAGATCAGGAAGGAAGAAACAAAATTGTCTTTGCATGTTTCTACATTATCATCTATGTAGAAAATCATAAAGAATTCACAAAAAACTGGAACTAAAGTGATTATATGAAGAATGCAGGATACAAGGTTAATTAATATGTTAAATTCAATCCTTTTCTTATATACCAGCAATGAACAAATGGAAATTGAACTTAAAACACAATACAATTATGTTAGCACCACCAATAAGGAAACACTTAAATATAAATCTAATAAAATACATACAAGAACTATATCAAGAAAACTATAAAACTCTAATGAATGAAATCAAAGAACTCAATAAATGGAGAGATATTCCATGTTCATGGACAGGAAACTCAATATTGTCAAGATATCAGTTCTTGCTTACTTGATATATAGATTTAAGGCAACCACACTCAAAATTCCAGGAAGTTATTTTGTGCATGTTGACAAACTGCTTCTAAAGTTTATATGGAAAGACAAAAGACTCAATAGCAAATACAATATTGAAGGAGAAAAACAAACTTTCAGGACAGACGCTGCCTGACATTAAGACTTAGTATAAAGCAATAGTGGTTAAGACAGTGTGGTATTGGCAAAAGAATAGAGAAATAGATGAATTGAAAAGAATAGAGAAACCAGAAATAGACCCACATAAGTACAGTTAACTGATCTTTGAGAAATAAATAAAAGCAAACAATGTAACAAAGATAGTCTTTTCAACAAGTACTAATGGAACAACTGGACACACATGCAAAAAAGGATAGCTAAACCAAGACCTTATGCTCCTTAAAAAATTAAGTTGAAGTATAGATCTATGTGAAAATTCAAAAACTATAAAACTCCTAGAAGATACAGGAGAAAAACCTGGATGATTTGGGGCATGGCAATGACTTTTTAGATATGAAAGCAAAGGCACGATCCATAAAAAAATCATTAATAAGCTGGAATTCATTAAAAAAAAATTCTGTGGAATACTTTCCATGTTAGAAAGAAATATCAAGTTCTTTTTTTTCAGCTCACTTCTCTCTCTCTTGCAATATTTTTGCATATGCAGGTAGAACAGACAATTTTATTATTTTTTAGAAATTTCTATAGACAGATATCTCTACAAGATGCTGATTTTTTTCTTTTGGTATAATATGCCCAGTAGAGAGATTGCTGGGTCACATGTTATTCTACTTTTAACTTTTTGAGAAACCTCTATAATGTTTCCCATCATAGCTGTACCAATTTGCACCCCAACCAACGGTGTACAAAAGTTCATTTTTCTCTACACTCTTATAAATACTTGATATCACTTGTCTTTTTGATAATAGCTATTCTTATAGGTGTGAGGTAATATCTCATTGTGGATTTGATTTATCACATTTTTCAGATGATTAGTGGTGTTAACACTTTATATATATGTGTGTGTGTGTATATGTGCATATATATATATGTATGTATGTGCATATATATATATATATATATTAACACATACACACATAATCCACTTGGCCATTTTTATGTGTGCTTTGGAGAAATGTGTTTCTGTGTTTGTTTGGCTATCTGGGTCATTTGTGGTTGCATATGAATTTTAGGACTGTTTTTTCTCTTTCTGTGAAGAATACCACTGGGATTTTGAAAGAAGATTGCATTGAATTTGTAGATCATTTTTGATAGTATGGTTGTTTAAACAAAATTAAGTCTTTCAATTCAAAAAAACAGATGTCTGTGCATTTATCTGTGTTTTATTCAACTTCTTTTGTCAATATTTTATCATTTTCAGTTTCCAAATCTTTTACCTCTTTGGTTAAGTTTATTTCTAACTATAGCCAGATCTATAAGCTTATTAGATATGATTTTCATCTTCTAAATTATAACAGAAAAGTATTTTATTCTTTGTGTTACTGTCATAAGTGGATTTTTTTCTTTTAATAATAGTTTATTGTTTGTATATAGAAACACAACTGATTTTCAGGTTTATTTTGTATCTGGCTGTTTTACTGAATTTGTTTATTAGTTTTAACAGGATTTTTTTGTTCTTGTTGAGTATTTCAAGTTATATATATATATGATCGTGTCATTTGAAAACAGAGGTAATTTTACTTCTTCCTTTCCTGACTTGAATGCCTTTTATTTCTTTTTGTTGTATGATTGCTCTGGCTAGGACTTCCAATACTATGTTGTATAGAAGTGGCACAAGTGGGTTTCTTTACCTTATACTAGAGGAAAATCTTTCCATTTTCCCCCTTGATTACATTGTAAACTGTGTACTTTTCATATATGGTCTTTATTAGATTGAGGCAATTTCTTCTATACCTATTTTGTTAAGAGTTTTTATTATGAATGGATGTTAAATTTTGTCAAATGCTTTTGATCATTTTTTCCTTTCATTTTATTAATGTGGTGCTTCACATTAATTGATTGTGCATGTTGAAATATCTTGTCATCTCAAGGATAAATCACACTTGGTCACAGTGCATAATCCTTTTAAACTGATGTTGAATTCAGTTTGCTAGTATTTTGGGAAAGTCTTTGTATATATATGTTCATGAGAAACATTGGCCTTATTTTTTTTCCTCGTGGTATTTCTTTTCTTTGCCTGGCTTTGGTATGAGGGAGATGCCTGCCTCATAAAATGAGTTTAGGCGTGTTCCCTCTTTTCTATATTTTGAAAGAGTTTAAGATTGATTGGCAATAATTCTTCTTTCTTTCTTTGGTAGAATTTGCCCAGGAAGCCGTGATGTCCTGGACTTTTTGTTGTTATTGGGAGGGTTTGACTACTGATTAAATATTCTTACTTGGTATTGGTCTGTTCTTGATTCAAGTTGGGTAGGTTGTATGTCTCCAGGAATTTATCCAGGTATTCCAGGTTATCTAACATTTTGGTGTGTACATATTTATAATCACTTTTGTTTCTGGGGCATCTGTTGTAATGTCTCCTCTTTCATTTCCAATTTATTTATTTGAGTTTTCTCTCTTTTTTTCTTAGTCTAGCTAAGGATTTGTTAATTTTGTCTAGTTTTTCAAAAGACAACTTAAATTTGTTGAATTTTGCTATTTATTTTCTCTTCTTTTTTAAAAATTTCCACTCTGATCCTTATTATTTTCTTCCTTCTACTAACTTTGGGCTTAGAGTGTTCTTTTTACTAGTTCTTAGAGGTATAAAGTTAGTTTTTCTCATTTTTTTAATGTAGGCATTTGATCCCATAAACTCTTAGTACTATCTGTGCTATATTATTTGTGCTGTATTCTATAAGTTTTCATGTGTTGTGTTTTCATTTTTGTTTGTCACAAACACTATTTATATTCCATTTTTATTTCCTTTTTGACTTAATGGTTGTTCACGAATGTTCAGTTCCACATATTGGTGAATCTTCCCGTTTTCTTACAGTTGATCATTCAAGTTTTATTCTATGTGGTCAGAAATAATATTTAGAATAATTTTAATCTCCTTAAATTTGTTGAGTAATTTTGTAACCTAACGTGTGATCTATTCTAAAGAATATTCTGTATTTCCTTAAGATGAATGTATATTCTGCTTTGTGTATAAAGTTCTGTAAATGTCTGTTAGATTCATTCCACTTGTACATTTATTTATTCAAGTCCGCTATTTCTTTATTGATTTTCTGTCTGATTGTTCCATCTATTATTGAAAGTGGGGTATTAAAGTCTCCAACTGTTAACATATTTTTGTTAATTTTTCCTTTCAGATCTGTCAATATTTGCTTTATATATTTAGGTGCTCTGATGCTGAATACATATATAGTTATCACTGTTTTATCTTGCTGTTGAATTGACTCTTTTATCTTTAGATAATGACATTCTTTATCTCTAAAGGCAGTTTTTTTACTTAAAGTCTATGTTGTCTGATATAAGTACAGCCTCCCTCTCCTGCTTTCTTTTGGTTACTATTTGCCTGGAATATCTTGTGTCTATTCCTTCACCTTCAGTCTATGTTCTCAAATCTAAAATGAGTCTCTCATAGAGAGCACATCAATGGATCTTACTTTTTTAAATTCATTCTGCTTATCTATGGCTTTTTTACTGAGGAGGTTAATCTTTCACATTTAAAGTAATTTTTTGTTAATTGTTTTCTGTCTGTTTGCAGTTGTTTTATTCCTCTCTTTTCCTCTCCCTGTCTTCTTCCTTTGTTATTTGATGATATTTTTGTGTTGATTTTCTTTGATTCTTTTCTTTTTATCTTTTTGTGCCTATATTAGGCTTTTCTTTGTGGTTGCCTCAAGGTTTATGTAAAAATACCTTTTAGTTATAACTGTCTATTTTAAGTGGGTAATAACTTTAATTGCATACAAAAACTCCACTTTTGGTCCCCTTCATATCCTTGCAATAATACTTTGCTTCTTTTCTATTACATATTCATTAACAGATGTTTATCTTTTAAATTTTATAGTAGAGTTAAAAGTAATTTATACACCACCATTACAGTGTTCCATAATTTTGGATTTGTCTATATATTATCTATGCCTTTGCCTTTACCAGTGAGACTTATTGTTTCATAGGCTTTTGTATTTCTATTTAATGTGTTTTCATTTCAATTGGAAGAATTCCTTTAAACATTTCTTGTAAAGTGGGCCTGTTGGTGATGTTTTTGTTTGTCTGGAAAAGACTGCATCTCTCCTTCATTTTTAAAGGATAGTTTTTCCATGGATACAATTTTTGGTTTACCGTTTCTTTCTTTTAGTACCTTGAGTATATCATTCCACCTTCTTCTTAAGCGAAGTTTTGTATGAGAAATCTACTAATAGTCTTAGGCAGTCCCTAATAAGTTACAAGTTTATTTTCTGTTAATGTTTTTAAAATTCTCTCTTTGTACTTGACTTTCAATTTGATTATAATATATTTCAGTTTAGTCTTTGATTTTTTGGGGGGGAGTCTCTTGAGGTTTATGAATCTGGATGCCATTTCTCTCTTAATATTTGGGAAGTTTTCTTCCATAATTTCTTTAAATAATCTTTTCTCCCCATTCTCTCTCTCTTATCTTTATTGATTTTCATAATGTACATATTTGTTCATGTGATGGTGTCCTATTAATCCCATAAATTTTGTTCACTCCTTTTTCAGTCCTTTTTCTTTCTTTTCTCTGACTGGATAATTTCAAACGACCTGTCTTTGAGTTCACTGACTCTTTCTTCTGACCTACTGAATCAGCCATTGAGCTTATCTATTGTATTTTTTACTTTATCCATCGTATTCTTTAACTTCACAATTTCTGCCTGGTCTTTTTTATGAGATCTATCTCTTAGTCAAACTTCTTGTTTTGTTCAGGTATTTTTTTTCCTCATTTTTACTGAATCATCTATCTGTGTTCTTTCATAACTTGCTGGCTCCTTTAAAACAATTATTTTTTAATTCTTTGTTGGGTAATTTATAGATCTTTATTTATTTGAAGTCATTTACTAGAAATTTATTGTGTTTCTTTGATGGTATCATATTTCCTTAATTTTTCATATTTCTTATAGCTTCATGTTTGTGTCTGTACATTTGAAAGACCAGTAACATCTTTCAGACTTTATAGATTGGCTTATATGAAGAAAGATCTTCAGCTATGAGTAGGCCTCAGAGCTCTGGCTAGGTGGAATGCATGATGGTGCCGGGTCTGGTACCAGGTCTGGGGAAGTATGAGTTTTGGTGGGCATGCTGTATCACCTGGTTGAATGGGCTGGGTGCATGTTTGGCAGCAGCCTCATGTTCCATAGTAGTGGATTCAATTCTGAGGGGAAGTTGCAGTGGCAGCTCTGTCCCTGGGAGGCACAACAGCATCTCTAGATCCAGAGGATTAGGATTTAGAAATGTGGACTGTGGGTTGCTCTGTCAGCTGGGGTCAGCATAGGTAAAGACTGTAGGATTCCTCAGTAGCAAATGCTTTGTTTGTCCACAGTAGTAGTGATGACTGCTAGGGTCCTCAGTGCACAGACGGCCAGCACATGGGTCCTGCAAAAGAAATTTTATAAGAAAATTATAAAAGAAAATGAAAAACTAGGAGCATTTCCTACTTTCCTCTCTTTTCCCTCCATGGAGCAACATCATTGCCATTGGGATCCTTCTTGGATACAAACTATATCTTCCAAGGGATGAGGTAATACAGGTAAAATTCTTCCTATACTCTTCCATGTGGCCAGTCTCAGTTTTTGTTCTCCACTGGGTTGCTGCAGCTTTCTAATTGTACTCCAGAGCTCTCCCAAAGCCTATTTGCACCCATGGGTAGTTGGTAAATCACTGTTTTCTATGTGGGGAGGGACACAGTCTAATCTGCCATCTTGCTGATGACACTCCCTAAAGTTACTTTTTAAAAAATCTGCAATTATATACCTTGACCTTTAACGTATAATAATAATAAGAATCATCCTTTTATAAAACACAGCATAATACTGGGATTCAACTGCCATATTTATGGTCTGGTTACTTTGAAGCACTGTTTTATTTGTTAATTTTTTGTTTTCTTAAACTTTGAAACTTTTGCCTATGAAAGACATTTCCTGCATCAGTAACAACTGAAAAGTGAATCAATATAACTGTAGTGTTAAATTTTGTATAGTTTTCTAGAATATTTAAAATCTTTCCACAATATATGATTGTTTATTGAGTCTATCAACTACAAACCTTTGCTCATAAGTCAGGTGAATTATAGACCTAAGAGCATGGCATATTTACTTAAAAAAAAAAAAAAAAAAAAAAAGCTTAGCTTTCTCTGCTCCTAGCTCTGAGAAATGCTGCCAGACTTTCAGAGAGAGCTCTTAGGTTGCTATCAGTAGTGTGAGCAACAGCACTTTTCCTAGCAAGGCTCATGTCATTAGGTGCATAACTCTTAATTACAAAAAATCATCATGGAGTTAAAAACCTACAGGGAAATTAAAAGACCTGTGGCAGAAAACCCTGATAGGGAGATCTGCTTTGCACAAATTAAATTGACTTATGTTACCCAAGCAATCCTGATGATTTGGAAAGTCTGTCTTTTTAGCATTGCAGACTAGTTTTAACTATATAGTTCATTACCTTAAAAATATAGACATGTTCAAATTGAAAAAAGTGCAAACAGTACCTGATTAAGAGATAACAAATAATAGTGGATCGACCTACTTAAATTAGACTGTGAATCTCTTAAAGAAAGAAATCTTTATGTATACAATTTCTTTTAACCTAACTTTTTTTCCAGGTTCAAATAGACTCTTTCCTCTCAATTCAAAGAATAAAATTTCCATTTGTCAGCAAATGGGTCCTGCAAAAAAAAAAAAAAAAATTTGTAATAAAGTTACAAAAGAAAGTAAAAAATTAGGGGCATTTTAAAATGCATTTTGTTGATGTTATCAAGTTTAATTTTGTGGAAATGATTATAATTCTTAACCATGTTTGGCATATCATGAAGGAGGTATAAATCTAATAAAAGTTTGCTCATTAAGAAAACATTTGTGTGTGTGTGTGTATATATATGCTGTACATTTATGTATGATAAAAAGATTGAACTTGTGCTATCAGGGGGAAGGAAAAAGAGTTAAATGAGTCATAGGACTTAGGGCTAGGAAGAATGTAAAATATAGCAATGAAAGTGTATCAGGGCAACATGACCAAAATAAATATGACTGTTTTGAAAAGAACAACTGGTTATTTATGGGATTTTATGGAATTTGTAATCAAATTCCCTACAAATTGTTTTAGATGTCAGAAAGTAGACCAGTAGGTAACTGTGCTTACAATGGAAAGCTAAACTCCTTACACTCATAGGCAAATATATATATATATATATATATATATATATATATATGAAAAATACAGAAATAATTGAAGTGAAGGAGTTAGTTAAAAAAACACAAGAGGTTTTAAGTTTTAATCTCAATAAAGAGTCAATACCATCAAGCTGATTGTAGAAATTATACCCAGTGCTGAGATGCAGCAGTAAAGAACGTTCTTCCAATGTCCATTTAATGTCCTAATCAACCTTAAATGCCAGCTCAAATATCACCGCTACTATGAAAGGTTTGCTTCTTTCCCAGAGGCTCATTTAACTGCTCAACCATCAGTAGGTTCCCAGCACTGTATACACATTTCCATTTTCCACTTTGGTTGCTGTTGGCTCACAAATCCCTTTTATGTTGTTGTGTTGCACTGGACTATCAGTGTTTCAAGGTGGGAATGTTTTCTTGTCACCCAATCACCACACATACACACACACACACACACACACACACACACACACACACACACACTCAGAGTCAACAGCATTTACTCTAGTAAAAAGTAAGGCTTAGGCCGGGCGCGGTGGCTCAGGCCTGTAATCCTAGCACTCTGGGAGGCCAAGGCAGGCGGATTGTTTGAGCTCAGGAGTTCAAAACCAGCCTGAGCAAGAGCGAGACCCCATCTCTAATAAAAATAGAAAGAAATTAATCGGACAACTAAAAATACATAGAAAAAATTAGCCGGGCATGGTGGCGCATGCCTGTGGTCCCAGCTACTCGGGAGGCTGAGGCAGAAGGATCGCTTGAGCCCAGGAATTTGAGGTTGCTGTGAGCTAGGATGATGCCACGGCACTCTAGCCCAGGCAAAAGAGTGAGACTCTGTCTCAAAAAAAAAAAAAAAAGGTAAGGCTTAGTAACATAGATATTTGCTGAATAAATTAAAAATAAATTGTACATTTGAAAATTTTTACATTAAAAAAATAAGATCAAATTTCAGGTTATTTCTAGTCAGTATTTTTAGCCTACATTAACTGGTTCTAGAAGCCTTCTGTTTGAATATTTCTCCAAAAACACTATGCTTGGACCACTCAGTATATTATTATACTAGCCAAGCATATATTTACACATAGTGAAAATAGTTCGTCCTTATCCATACTGTTAATTTATGTTATTCATCTGCAACTGAAGAATATGAATACAATTAGAGCTGAACAATTTCTGAGACTTCATTTGGCCTATTCAAATGGTTACAGCAAGGTTGTAAATTCCAAGAGATGATAAAATGTCTAACTCTTTTTTTTTTTTTTTTTTTTGGAGACAGAGTCTCATTCTGTTGCCCTGGCTAGAGTGAGTGCCATGGCGTCAGCCTAGCTCACAGCAATCTCAAACTCCTGGGCTCAAGCAATCCTTCTGCCTCAGCCTCCCAAGTAGCTGGGACTACAGGCACGCGCCACCATGCCCGGCTAATTTTTTCTATATATTTTTAGTTGTCGGATTAATTTCTTTCTATTTTTAGTAGAGACAGAGTCTCGCTCTTGCTCAGGCTGGTCTCGAACTCCTGAGCTCAAACAATCCGCCTGCCTCGGCCTCCCAGAGTGCTAGGATTACAGGCGTGAGCCATCGCACCCGGTCAAACTCTTTTTTTTAAATACAAGAACGGAACCGGGGCCATACATAGATACTTCTGCAATTAAAAGATAAATTATGTAACCTATTTGTATAATCTTTGACTCACCTCTTTACGCAGTAGACATTGGAAGAGTATTTCAGGCTATTTTTTCCTGAAATTATGTTGTATAAGTGTTTGTCCTTTTTTCTCACAATATTGCAAATTTTCTTAGGATAAGAGATATGATTAATATGTTTTAACAACCACCTACTTTAGAATTACACATATACCCTAAAGTTGTTCATATTTGTTTATGGTTGCCATTTCTTTTCTCATGAATTCTAGTTAACCTGCAAGAAGGTTTATAAATTTTGAAAGTCAAATATCTCTTTGGAGACAAACTACAGTCTCAATTTCTCTACACATAGCAAGATAAACAATTTATCATATTTCTCTCATTTCTAACAAACCACCCTTAACAATATTCCTATTTTGCCCATCACCTAGATCTACTTCTATTTCCTATGATGTCTCTATAATTGCTTTTATTTGCATTAAAATTATATACAATCTCCATTATAAAATATATAGTATGAGTTTTCAGATATTTTCAGTTATTTTCTCTCTTTGTAAAAAATGTGAAATTTCATTACCCTCCCCCCCAAAAAAGGCAGATACAAATTAATAGTGGTATCCTCTGCACCTGCATTATCTGTGACAGCTGACAACCCAGCTCCAGGTAGTTTCACAAAGGAAGTCATATATTATATTAATCTGGTATAGAATGATTCGGTGAGAAAGTTGATGTTAAAAATTATCTGTTATGCCCCTGTCTTCTTTCACTAGATCATAAGCACTTTGAGGACAAGGATAACAAAGAGTATGTCTTGTCATTTCCTATCATCAATGAGTCACATAGTGATTGGGATATAAAGGTGTATAAGACAAGTTTGTTAAATGAAACTGTTGAACTAAGAATAGTCAGGAGGTTGTAACAGAAAGTAACTTGTCTGACACACAAGGAATGTTATTGAACACGTACTACAAGTCAGTAAAGAAAAGACATTGAAAGGAATATGAAAAAATTATTCAGTGCAATAGAAAACTAAAGTAAAATAAAAATAAGAGGCAACAACTAGATTTTGTGACGGAAGTTGGTGTCTTTTTATATGTTCATTGGACATATGGGTTTCCTAGTCTTTGAAATAAAGTTTGTATCCCTCATCCATTTTCCTCCCCAGTTTTTTATGCTGCTTTTATTGATTTGTGGAAATTCTTTATTTATTTTTGACATGAATTCTTTGATGGTTCTGTGTGTTTAAATATTAATATCTTTCCAAGTTTATAACCTATATCTTTACTGTCATTTATTGTGCTTTATTTTAATACAGTCAAATTTATGAAGCTTTTTTTACATCTTAATTGTCAAATCCTTTCTTATATCAGGTCTAAAAATTCCTTACCTACATTTCCTGAGAGTTTTAAAGTATTGTTTTTGCCAAACAAAACTTGAATCCATCTGGATTTGAATTTATGCATTTCTACATCACTATTTATGTATGTATATATCTTGGGAGTAAAATAATGAAGAGTAAAAATGATTAAATATATTAATATATTTAATCCAAACATTATTTTAGAAATAAACTAATCTGAGGTAAAAAGAGACTTGCACAATAAAACAAATCCAAAAGAACAATAACGAAGTTCAGATTAAAACCATAATGGTGTTTATAAGAGAGAACAGAAAGGTAACATTTGGTTCTTTGTATAATTTTGATCACAGAAATATATTTTCTACACATTTGGAAGGAAATCAACTAGCTTTAGAGTCATTACAGAGAAAGAAGTAAACAGGTTTCAAGAATGGTCTGTGCAGACTCTAAACTCAAGTTGTAATGCCACTAATGATGCCACATGTAAATAAATGATGGAGGGACAGGACTAATTTGGGAATGAATGTAGGCAGCCCTTTGACACAGACAACCCCAAGGGTTGACAAGTTAAAAATACAAGTGGACCCAAAAGATAGATTTGGATTATGCCTAAATATATACTTGTACATATGAGTGTTTTTGAAATTTTGGGAGTTCTGTAAAGCAGTTAGCTTTCCTGTTAACCCTAGATATATTGGTGGTATTAATAAATCATGTAATTGTAGCAAATTTATTTCACTTGTTTACCAATTATTCAGTGTGGATGTATAAAGGAAAGCATGATAGGGAAAAGCAGAGTTCATTATACTGGTATTTGGGGTAAGCTGACCCAGATGAGAGAAAAAGAGCCCACAGGGATAACATAGGGCTTAGATTGTTCTCCCGACATTCTCTTAGGTCATGCCTGTCCACATATAGGCTAAAGGTTATTACAGAAGTAACTTATCTCTCTTTCTTTCTCCCTCATTTTCAACCACTTCCAATTCAAAATTATTTTATCACAACTTTCAGACTGGGATGAGAGAGTAAAAGGCAGAAACTACTAGGAAAGAAAGTGTCATAAAGATCTGTTCTTGTTTTCAAATACTCTTAATTCTTGATATTTATATTTCAATGAAATATTAAATATAATTTTGGTTAATTTATGGGTAGCCAAAACCATACCAGAATGAAGATTTTCAATTGATACACAATATACAATAATGGTTAGGAAAGTGGACTTTGGAACCTCCCTCACTCCCTCATGAGCTAGATAACTTGGACATGTCATTTATGCCTCAGGTTTCATATCTGTAGAATGGAAGTAATGATGAAACCCACTTCATAGAGTTATTGTAAAGATGAAATAAGTTAATATATGTAAAGTACTTGGAAAGGATCTGGTGTTAATGGGAATTTCACATATTAGCAATTATATAGCAAATATTTCATATATTAGCAATTAGCTTTGGAATATCCAAATATATAAAAGGAAAACAAAAGGGGAAGGTTTGATCAATTGTACTAAAGACAAGAGAGGAGAAAGGAGAAAAATGATCATACAGGTCTTAGGTTAGAAGGCAGGATTCAGGCAGAATATATTTATAACCACAATAAATATGAATAGATTATATGTTTTCATCATTATTATATCTAGTTCTTCACTTACTAATTTCACAAATATTTTATATACCTGCTATTGCCAGGTATCAACATTCTCAGTACCATGTTACAAATGATACTACTTTACACAGAAAAATTCCTTGTCATCATTGAATTTTCAATTTAATTGAGGAGATAGAAACTTATCTTCTACATGTAGCTACTTAATTTTGTATGAAAATGAAATAAAATTAACAATTAAATTTTGCAGTCTCACTAGATACATTTCAAGTGTTCAATAGACATATGTGGTTAATGGTTACTGTATTGGATGGTGCATATATACAACATTTCAATCAATGCCAAACATGCTATTGGACAAAGCTAATAGAGAAGTAAACCATGTCAAAGAGGAAATTTCAGATACTAAGGTGGGCTGTAAAGGAAATAAGTAGAACAGTGTGATAGAGAGTGACTGGGGATATAAAAAAGAAACAGAGGCTGGCAGAATGATAGACAATGAGGTCACAGACTTCTTTTGTGAGAGAATATATGACAAGAAATTTGAATAAGACCAGGTCAAAAAAGACAGCCTGTGGAAGTTCTTTCCAGGAGGAGGTAATACTTACCACAAATTCTAGGCATAGAACTTGGCAAAATTAACAATACAAAGGAGATCTTTGAAACGTGGACATGATAAATGAGAGAAATGTTGTACAGAAATAAAATTAGATATGTAAGGAAAGGCCAGATCAGTTGGGGCCAGGTGGGCCAATGTAAGGAATTTGGATTCAATTCTAAGTGAATGTGAAATAATTGAAGATTGAAGTTTAAAAGAAAAAATGAACAAATTAACTTTAAACTGAGGTTTTTAAAAAATCAGCTATGTTTCATTGTTAAGAAATTAAAATAAGAATGATGTGGTACCACCGAATATCATGTAATGGACAAAGTACTAGGCAAACGAATATAAAACAAACAAACAAAAAATTGGTAGAAATATTTTAAGATGAATTGAAAACTGAGACAATGGAAGAAGATAAAAAAAAGTTATAATGATTAACATATAATGTGTAAACCATCAAGTTTGCCTTAAAAAATGTTTCATATAAAAAATTGATGAGTATTGCAAAGATAACTTTGAAATATAAAAATTCAACACACTCACAGTCATGGCAAGGCAACTCAGAATGTGATGGCATTTGGAGAAAGAATTTTTAAAGAGCAATTTCTATACATCAACAACAGTCAAACTGAGAACCAAATCAAAGACTCAATATCCTTTACAATACCAGCAAAGAAAATAAAATATCTAGTAATAAATTTAACTAAGGAGGTGACAGAACTCTACAGGGAGAACTACCAAACACTGAGGAAGGAAATAGCAGAGGATGTAAACAGGTGAAAAACCATACCATGCTCATAGGTCAGCAGAATTAACATTATTAAAGTGTCTATACTACCCAAAGTGATCTTCAGATTCAATGAAATCCCTATTAAAATAACAGTATCATTTTTCACAGATCTAGAAAAAATAATTCTATGCTTCGTATGGAACCAGAGAAGACCCCATACAGCAAAAGCAATCTTAAGCAAAAAGAACAAATTGGGAGGCATCAATTTACCATACCTCAAGCTATACTACAAGGCTATGGTAACTAAAACAGCATGGTATATTGGCACAAGAACAGAGACATAGACCAATGGAACAGAACTGGGAACCCAGATATAAAACCATCCTCATATAGCCATCTAATCTTTGACAAAGCAGACGAAAACATACACTGGGGAAAACAATCCTTATTCAATAAATGGTGCTGGGAAAATTGGATAGCCACATGTAGAAGACTGAAACAGGATCCGCGCCTTTCACCTCTCACAAAAATCAACTCACAGTGGATAAAAGACTTAAATATAAAGTATGAAACTATAAGAATTCTAGAAGAAAATGTTGTAAAAACTCTTATAGACATTGACATAGAGAAAGAATTTATGAAGAAGACCCCGAAGGCAATCGCAGCAAAAAGAAAAATAACTAAATGGAACCTGATCAAATTAAAAAGCTTCTGTACAGCTAAGGAAACTATCACAAGAACAAACCAACAACCTACAGAATGGGAGAAAATATTCACATGCTACACATCCGATAAAGGGCTGATAACTAGAATCTTTATAGAACTCAAGAAAATCAGCAAGAAAAAATCAAACAACCCCATTAAAAAGTAGGCAAAGGACATGAACAGAAACTTTTCAAAAGAAGACAGACTAATGGCCAAAAAGCATACAAAAAAATGCTCCACATCTCTAATCATCAGGGAAATGCAAATCAAAACCACAATGAGATATCACTTACCTCCAGTGAGAATGGCTTTTACCAAAAAGGCCCAAAACAGTAGACGTTGGCATGGTTGTGGAGAGATAGGAACACTCATATACTGCTGGTGGGACTGCAAACTAGTACAACCTCTGTGGAAAATAGTATGGAGATACCTCAAAGAGCTAAAAGTAGAACTACCATTTGATGCAGCAATCCCACTACTGGGCATCTACCCAAAGGAAAAAAAGACATTCTATAATAAAGACTTCTGCACTCAAATGTCTAACGCAACACAATTCACAATTGCAAAGATATGGAAACAACCCAAGTTCCCATCAATACAAGAGTGGATTAATAAAATGTGATGTATGTATACCATGGAGTTCTACTCAGCCACAAAAAGCAATGGTGATATAGTACCTATTGTATTATCCTGCATAGAGCTGGGGCCCATTCTACTAAGTGAAGTGTCACAAGAATGGAAAAGCAAGCACCACATGTACTCACCATCAAATTAGTATTAACTGATCAATACTTATGTGCACATATAGCAGTAACATTCATCAGGTGTTGGGCAGGTGGGAGGGAGGAAGATGGGATGGGTGTATTCACACCTAATGGGTGAGGGCACACCATTTGGGGGATGGATACACTTGAAGCTCTGACTCATGTGGGCAAAGGCAATATATGTAACCTAAATATTTGTTATAATATGCTGAATATGTCATAATATGCTGAAATAAAATAAAATAATAAAGTAAATGAAATATAAATTTGGAATTGGTTCTTCACATTATTTCTTTGTATATCCAGATGCTCAAAATAAGGTTAGATTATTGTTCAACTATTACTCCTTACAGTAGGTTTCTTAGTATCAACTTTAAGAGTGCTGTCTCATTTCCACCCACATCACTTAGTGCTGTCTCAAAGAGAAACATAACCTATTTTCTTTTGTTAAGTACAAAATTTATGACAGACTTCATGCCAGGTATTCGAAGCTCTTATTTAATAATCCTATGAAATGTATTATGCATATAACCTCATTTTTACAAATTAATTTCAGAAATGTAAGATCTTTCAAGAAAACATAGCTTGTAATTAGTAAGTTTTAAATAAAAACAAAGTCTGTATTAGACTAAAGCTTTTCTGTTTTTATTATAATGGGATATTGTCTCCCCTTTTTAAAATTAACTTATTTAACAAATAAAAATTGCATATATCTATGACATACAACATGATATTTTGATATATGTGTACATTATGGATGGCTAACTCAAACTATTTAAGTTGTCTCCCTTTTGAATGCATTTAAATAATAATCGACTGGTATTATTGAATTTTCTCAGTTGGTGAATTTTTAGTGTTAGGAGTTCACATGTAGAAAGAGTTCATGTCAAAAGGTCCTCTAGTTCATCCTTCAGCCTCTGAGCAGAAATCTAAGAAAACCATTTCTATTGAGATTTGTAATGACAGAGCAGTATCACCTTGCATAGGAAATATCATGCACTGCTTCCTACTATTCACCTCCATTAAAAAATGCATAAAAATACTGTCTTTTCATTGCTGATTCTAGTCATTCATGGTTAAATATAACATAATATAATATAATTTCACCTAGTTTCTACACTTTAAACAAAGTACATAAATGAATTAGCAAAATGAAAATATCTCTACAGAGATTCCCAACTGAAAAAAAAAAGTCATCGAGAGGTCTCTCTTTACCATTCATCCAAATTTTAATGAAGATATGCTTCCTAACTTGAAAGGGGCTTATTTGTAGCTTAGAAGCCACATCATTCTTAATTTACTCTTACTTATAATTCATATGCTATAAAGAAATATTGTAAAATAAACTAGAAAAAGAAAAAAAGAAAAGCATACAAGACGATTTCACCTTTTTTGGTTTTCATGAGAGTAGAGCAAATTACTAAATTTGTAGTTGCCAAAATGTGCACATATTTGTTAAAGGAGCAGCTGGTAATGTTGAATACAAGCTGCTCTCCAGAAATTAATTGTGAATATTAAGAATAATTCTGACCTGGGTCACAGCTGCACTGATTTATTTTTTTTCTCCTAGACATTTATCAAGCTTGTCTCTTCTTCTACATAACTGAAAAGCATGAAGTCTCAGAGTTTTTGATGAAAAATGTTCCAATGTATTATGAACATACACAAGTAAGACATCTGTTTAAAAATCCATGCTTTTGATCTTGTCTTGATTGTAGTATGCCAAATTATGAAAACCATGTGAAGCATAGAATTGCTCTGGCTCACCTGCCCCTTGTAAGTAATTAAAAAAAAAAAAAAGATTCATCTAAGTTAAGAAATTAAATAAAATTTAATAGCATGTATTCAAATGTTAGGGGTAGATCTAGTAATAATAATTTGATGTATGACCAAAAATTTTGTATAAAATATATTGTCTTATAGTGGCAATAAAATAAATCTAAGAAAAATGTTTTTGGAGATTTTTACCCAAGTTATTTTCTATTTTTGTTAATATATATTTAAACTTTCTTGTGATAAAGCAAGCACCAGTAATTTTTTTTAAATAATAGCTTAGTTAGAGGCACATAACTTTAATTTTTCTATTTCTTGATGCATAACAAAATATGACACGCTGATTTTAAAATTTTGAAATTCACCAACACTTCAACATTGTGTTAATTTCTTCATGTGTAAATGGGAATTATTATACTAAACTATTAGAATTTTTCTGACACCCAATAATAGCAAGTGTAAAACATCTGGCACGTGGTAATTCCACACATTACAGATTCTTTTTTAGGAGGCATTAAAAAATCGTGTTTAAGAGCATGGTCACTGATTTCATAAAGCAACCAAAATTCTGCCCCATTATACTATGTTTTTCTGGTCAGTTTGCTTTTCAAATTCCCACATTTCTTTTTTTTTTTTTTAATAAATTGTATTGTGTATATTTAAAGTATATAACATGATATGGGATACAAATATATAGTAAAATGGTTATTATGATGAAACAAATTAACATTCATTATCTTACATAGTTATCCATTTGTGTGTGTGTGTGTTTGTATGGCAAGAATAACTACAATCTATTCATTCATCAAAAGTCATGAATTTAATTTATTAACTCTAGTCTTCATATTGTCCATTAAATCTCTAGACTTATCCTACATAAATGCTATTTTGTATCTTTTGACCTACATATCCCATTTCCTCCATCCTGTCCCTGATAACCACTGTTTGTTCTCTACCTCTGTCCATATATTTGACTTTTTTTTAAATTTAACATATCAGTGAGACTATGCAATATTTTTCTTTCTGTGTCTGGATTATTTCACTTAGCATGATATCCTCCAGGTTCATCCGTGTTGTAGCAAATGACAGGATTTCCTCCTTTTTTAAGGCAGAATAATATTCTGTTGTATACACGTACTATAGTTTATCTATTCATCTGTCAATGACCGCTTAGGTTGTTTCCATATCTTGACTGTTGTGAATAGTGCTACAGTGTACATGGGAGTGCAGATATCTTTATGAGGTGGTAATTTTATTTCCTTTGGGTATATACCAAAAAGAGGGATTGCTGACTCATGTGGTTGTTCTATTTTTAATTTATTTTGGAATTTCCACAGTTTTATATAATGGCTGCACCAATCTGCATCCCCACCGATAGCACATAAGGATTCCCTGTTCTCCATACCTTCACCAGCACTTGCTATCTCTTGTCTTCTTGACAATAGCCATCTTAAAGGGTGTGAGGTGGTATCTCATTAGTAGTTTTCATTTGATTTCCTTGTTGATTAGTGGTGTTGAGCATCTGTTCATATTGCTGTTGGCCCTTTTTATGTCTGCTTTGGAGAAATGCATATTCGGGGCCCCCACAACATTTCTTAATGTTTATTTCCTCTTTTATACTCTCTGTTCATTCTCATATTTCGAGCCCTCAAAATCCCTCTCAGTTCAGTATATAATGGTACCATTCTCACAGTTTAAAAAAATGACATTAGATGAGTTCTCCCTCTGTCTTTCACCATCAGTCTCCAAAATTGCCTATATTCTTATTCCTTTCCTCCTTCATTTCTGGAATTTTGGAATTTTGGAATTTTGGATATTTCAAATACTGAAAGCCAGTATTTCTACTTAAGTTATCACTTTTTCTTGTTTTTCCTATTGATGTCTTTTACTTGCATTTAAAAATTTTAAAGTTCAGCTAATTTTGAAAGAAACTCTCTAAAAGCTATAGTGAAATGATTGGTGTGGCTATTACCAAGAGTAATAAAACATGAAAACAGTGGTAATAAAAGATAAATATTATGACACTGATAATTATGTGTAACAATTGAAAAAGCACAAATCAGAAAGAGATAAGATGACAATGGCACGTAATGCGTACTTTTCCATACCTGTCTTTCTCAGGTGTCAGACCATAAAAAGCATATAAATTTAATAAAGTTAATAAGCAAGAAGATCTTGTAATAATTTTGAAAATGGCCATGAAATGCACTAAAAATAGTAAAAACAATTGGAGAAAGAAGGTTCAAAGGAGAGATATGGGAAAATATAAATTACTAATTTTCTCAGCTTTCATAATCTAAAATAAAAGCATTAAGACATAATCTTCTTACTTACTTATTTATTTATTTATTTATTCATTCATTTATTTATTTATTTTTGAGACAGGGTCTCTCTCTGTCTCCTAGGCTGGAGTACAATGGCATGATCATAGCTCACTGCAGCCTTGAACTCCTGGGCACAAGCAATACTCCTGACTCAGCCTCCTAAGTAGCTAGGACTAGAGGCACATGGGAACATGCCCAGCTAATTTTTTAAATTATTCTTTTCTTTTCTTTCTTTCTTTTTCTTTTCTTTTCTTTTCTTTTTTTTTTTTTTTTTTACAGAATCTCACAATCTCACTCTGTTGTTTGGGCTAGAGTGCCGTGGCATCAGCCTGGCTCACAACAACCTCAAACTCCTGGGCTCAAGCAATCCTTTTGCCTCGGCCTTCTGGGTAGCTGGGACTACATGTATGTGCCACCATGCCCAGCTAATTTTTTCTATATATTTTTTTAGTTGTCCGGCTAATTTCTTTCTATTTTTAGTAGAGACGGGGTTTCATTCTTGCTCAGGCTGGGTCTCGAACTCCTGACCTTGAGTGATCCTCCCACCTTGGCCTCCCAGAATGCTAGGATTACAGGTGTGAGCCACCACACCCAGCCAAATTATTATTTTCTATAGAGACAGGATCTCACTATGTTGCCCAAGCTAGCTTCAAAATTCAGGCCACAAGCAATCCTACCTTGGCCTCCCAAAATGCTCGGATTACAGGAGTGAGCCACTGCACCCAGCCAAGATATTATCTTACACTAAAAATTAATCATTAGAAAGGAAATTAGAATATGGGCTTTTTAAAACACTAGAAGGAAACATGCACATAAAAAAAGCAAGGCCAAGATGGCCAACTGGAAGCAACCTGTGCTCACTATTCTCAAGGAGAAGAGCAAAGACAGAGGTTCATCCGTGGATGGAACATCTCAGAAAGAGCATCGTGAATCATCACAGAAGCAACTGGAGAAACCCAAAGTGGGGAAGAGAGAGGCAGAGTGATCTGGTCGGCAAGATTTGGGAATAGGGTCTTTGTAGATATAGCCTGTCTCAAGAGAGATGAAACCATCCTGAACCCTAAAACAAATGACTGATGTCTTAATAAGAGAAAAGAGAGGGAGATTTTGACAAACATACCCAGAAGAAAGCCATATGATGATGGAAACGATGCAGAGATGGGAGTTATGCTGCTGCAAACCAATAAACATCCGGGGCCAGCAAAAGCTGGAAAAGGCAAGAAAGCATTCATCCTGAGATCCTTCGCAAGGAACATAGCTTTGCCGCATACCTTAATTCATACCTTTAGCCTCCAGAACTGTGAAATAATACATTTCTCTTGTTTTACTCTTCCCCACTTGCGTGGTTACTTGTTACAGCAACCCTAGGAAACTAATACATTTGTGGTCTATCATAATCTCTCTTTTGAAAAAGAAAAACTTCCTGCCTGATTTCTTATCCTTTTCTCATTATCACTTTCTATGGTTGCAGTGTGGGTAGAAACTAAGCGTGGCTGGACAAATTGGCTTACTGGGCAGATTGGATGCATTTCATTTCATCATTGGTAAAATCAGATGAACTCATAGCTTTATCAGCAATTTACTTCTATGGTGAGCTACAAAGTCACCCTCATACTCCTCAGTGTGTATCATTCACAGCTTACAAACATGCATTTGTGTTCCTTATCCTTCAAACAAAGCAAAACATAACACTAAAAATATGCCTTGTTCCCACATCATCTCCAAATACAGCCCATTTTCTCTGCTCCCTTTCCTTGGTTGTCTTCTCAAAACCCTTTTCTCTTATTCCTGACCTCCCACTCATTTCCTAATCAGTGTCTTTTACTTTCCTCTTCCTCATTTTCTAGCTGCTTATTTGACCTCACAGCAACATTTAACAGAATTGACTACTCAGTTCCACTAGAAAAATCTTTCTCTTTTAAACATACAATGACAATATGTATTGCTGATTTTTGTTCAGTTACTCCTCAGGTTTGTTGCATTTTCTTCGTCTTCTTTCTTTTTTTTTTTTTGAGACAGAGTCTCGCCCGGTTGCCTGGGCTAGAGTGCCATGGCCATGGTGTCAGCCTAGCTCACAGCAACCTCAAACTCCTAGGTCAAGTGAATCTCGTGCTTCAGCCTCCCAAGTAGCTGGGAATATAGATGTATGCCACCACTCCTGGCTAATTTTTTCTATTTTTAGTAGAGACGGGATCTCGCTTTTGTGCAGGCTGATATTGAACTCCTGACCTCAAGAGAACCTCCCCCCTCGACCTCCCAGAGCGCTAGAAATACTGGTGTGAGCCACCGAGCCTGGCCTGCAATTTCTTCCTAACAAATCAATTCAAATGTACACATCTAGTCAAAATCCCTCATATGCTTCCTCTAGCAAGCTACTCATCACCTCCAACTGAAAGTCTTACGATATCATACAATTTTTCAGAATTTTTTTTGTGGAAAAGTTAGTTTCTGATTTCCCCATGATTTTCTATCATCTCAGAATATAAATAGTACAGAGTAGTCATTCAATAAAATGTTTTATTTAAAATGTGGTTCTTATAATGAATGTGGACTATAAATTTAGATTTTTTTAGTAAGTTATTGAGCAGATTTTAATAGTCACCAATTTGAGACTTTTATGTAATGCTTACATTTTAATTCTGAAACATTACGGGTATTCTAAATTTATCATAAGAACATTAATTATTGTCTTTTGAAATTGTTGGTGTGGCCTAGAGCTATTGTTATTAAGTAACCAATTCACCAATTTTTGCACTATTTTTGGTAGGGACCCTTAACATTAGCAGATAATCTTTACTTCATCCTCTTCCTTACCACTGCATGGATCTACTACTTATGATTTGACCCAGGAAGATATATCTTTTGAATACTTCTAAAATTTATCTCTTCCCCTATTGTATTAGTCACTTAGGAAAACTACTAAGTCCACTCTTGTAATTGATCAAGAATTCAGATCCCAGATCAAATTCAAACCCAAGATAGCAGACTTGAATGTGTATTCCAAAATAAATTAAATTCATTACATCTATCTTATTCTTTTTGAACTCTTGTTTACTTTTTTAACTTGTCCCAGAAATTTGATAAAACCCTAAAAGGCCTTTTATCAAACTCTTTAATACATTTAAGTACCATATTCCATAACAAAAATAAAAGTTAAGATATAGCTAAATGTAATGACTACTAAATATGTTTCTTAAATTTTGTTTATCATAGTTTTCTTTACTTTCTGTCTAAATAGTACAGACATTAAAGGATAACACGCTATTTTAAAACATTAAAATAACCAGATCATGTTCTATTTATTATTTACATTTAGCACTTGCCCTTCCATGTGACAACCATAGCATAAAATAAATATGATCAGAAGTATTTATTTTATTCCTAGTCAAAAACATCATTTATCTTAAATGCACGATTATGATTGCTCTGCTTTTATAATTAGCAATAATATTCTCAAAATAGACATTTATTTCCATGTAAGTAAATATTTTGATTGCATATTTGAATCTGTTGAGCCTAAGAAGTGTTGATAGTTCAATAGATCAAAAATCAGAGTCAGCATTCCATTGGCCTTGCCAGGTTTCAACTTCTTTGTATTATATAATTCAGGGCAGCTAACAGCTTAATGTTCTGTGTAAGAAAAGAAAACAAATTAAACCTTTATAGTATTGCCAAAATATGTCAGGAGATCCAAACATTAAGAATAGAAAGATAGATGTCTTCAGTGAACTTGGTAAGTTACAGAGGAACAAGCTAGATAAATAAAAAAGGCATAGCAGTGTTTAAGATATATATAGATATATAGATATAGATGTATATTATATAATATTTTTTAAGTACTAAAAATTGATATTTTAGTTTAAACTAAATGTAAGTGACTCCCTGACTGCCTGTTTGGCCTAAAAATGATTGACTACGAAAAATAAAGTATTTAGGCGCATACGTTTTCCCATGAAAAGAATATGCATTGTTCTTTTATTAAGGCCTAAAGGATTAATGACTGAAGGAGGAGAAGGAGCATGCTGATGAAAAGAAGACACAATCTTGTCTTATTCACACACACACTGACAAACACAGAACGGTGGGCCTGGTGCCAACTGCCTTCTGTGTGGGTGGGTGCCACATAAAACTCCATTATCTAACAATTCCTCTCCCTGGAACTAACTAAGCTCTCTGCATGGTAAAAACATATGGATAAAGAGTAAGTAAATATAAAACGATGTCAAGCATAATTTATTAATCATGTAAATAATGATCTTTGTCATCATTTACCATCTACTTGTGTCCTCATAATAAATAATCATAGAATAGTACCAAAAATTAACTCAAGGAGTAGGATTAAAAACCACATTATGATAGACGTTGTCTTCGTGCTTTACTTCTCACACCGTAATGCTACTCTGCCTGATAGATCCTTAACCCATAGTTCAATATTTGATATTCGATAATCTCATGCTCCCAAAATACAATATATTAACTTCACATATATAAATGAAGGTGGAAAAAGAAGGAGGTCTGAAATATATTTGGCTCACTCAGTTCATGATAATCAGTGTAAGCTTTTAGGCATTTCAAAAACTTAGAAGCACCACAAATCCCAATGTGAAAATTTGACGTACTTGGTATTCAGGGCATCTCTAGTTAAGCTATGCTTGGACACAAAAGTATGGAGGTCTTGTGGATGATATTGCAGTAGTTTAAAAATGTAAGAATAAAAACTTTAATATCTTTAAGAGTGCCTAGAAGAATACTTTAAAAAACTGAAACCCAACTTACTGGCAACTGAGAGGTTTGGTTAGGAAATACATAACCTTAAGAGTATGAAAATAAATATTTTTAAATCAAACTGGATAGCAGGAAGAATGAAATTTTAAAATCAGTATAAGCATTAAAATGTCGGCCACTCATAACCTCCTTAATTATTGATATACTTGTGTTGGCAATTGTCAGCTTCCTTTAAGTTTTTTTTTCCCTTTATATGTGTTTGTTTTGTGTTTGTTTCATTTATTTATATACATAAAGTTGGCATTTTTAGTGCTTTTGTTCCCAGACAGCAACTACAAAGAAACAAAACAAGAAATCTTACAAAAGTGTACTTGCAAATGAGGAGGGATTTAATCATTGGAAGGCTCTGCTAATTGGTTTATGTTTCATTCTCTGTAATCTTAATCTTCCTAATGAAAAGCAACAAAATATATTTCTACAATACTGAATAATGTGTTTATTTTTGTTTATTTATACCTCATCTTATTTCATAAAAGACTTAAGGTCGTTAAAGGCACTCCGTTGTAAACCAACATAGAGCATGAAGAAAACACAAAACACCATCTTTCATGCGAGCATAAAAATGACCTGCTTAAGTCTTTTAATCCATTCCATCCTAATAATACTACTTATCAACCTCCTCATGTTGAACTATAATCATTAATTATCAGTGTTGTCTTTTTGTGGTTTTAAATGGAAAAATGGTTAACTTCATAAATATTTGTAAAACTATAAATAAAGTGGCTTAAATACAGAGTATTAAGGCTATTCTTTGGTTCCTCAGGGTAAATGGATTATAGACTCAGCATAGCTATCACATTGTAAGTCACAAATCCTGATTTTTGGCTGCTGTTAAAATGTCCATTTGTGCTATTCACTCTAATTTTTCATATGAATAATGCATACTAGGCATTAGAAAATTTGAAAAAAACATTAATTATAGTTAGGAACTGCCTGAATTCTATTAGTCCTCAAAATTCTTAATTATGTCAGAGCCATACTCCATTATTACTGAAAACATATATCTGCTTCTTCTGTTTAGAATTTATAATAAATTAGTTTCCATTATTTAGTTATTACTTAGAAAATTATATAGTCTATTCCAAATAGATAACATAAACTGTGCCCTCGTACTGGCAAAATTATAATAAAAATATTAAAGCAGTTCAATTCATTCAGTCACATATTTAGTCTGAGTTTTCAGTCACAGTGACTGAGTGTGTGTGTGTGTGTGTGTGTGTGTGTGTGTGTTTCACCTAACCTTATAGCATACAGTTTGTTTATAAAATGGCATGATCCATAACCAGAATTATTTGTTACCACAGTTTTATCTTCACATAAACAAATTACAATCCTGACATTATTATATGAGTAGAGGTGAAATCAAAGTCACTTTGTATTTATGAACACAATTCAGATCATTTAACTTCTAGGATGGGAAAAAGAAGTTATAGACAAAGGCCAAATTGAACCCTCTTCTTGATTTAATTTAATCCTTATAGTGATAATACTTTAATCACTGATACTACAACCATCAGATAATTAGGTTTCATATGATATTTCTTTTATTACATTCTTCAGCATATTTCTAAGCCTATAGATATATGTAACAGTTACAGAGCTATAAGAAATAAACAGCTAATCATTATTATAAAAGCTATTTATATATTTACAATGTGATGTACTAACATGCAATGTTCTTAACTAATGTTTACTTCAGACTCCATTTTGTACCTTGCTTCTTTGGTTTCCTTTCATCTTTTCTATTTCCCCTTGGTCTTAAAGTCTTCTCAAGATTCTTCCCCATACCTCTCTCTCTCCCTTAACTCTAGGAGTGTCTTTATCTTTCTACACATTTCTTTCTATCATTATCTTTTGATTATTCCCACAATTTATCTATATATTTCCTTACTCATTCTTTCCCCATATTAATGCTTCTTAAATTTTATGCAAAGAGCCGTATATGTTTGATGAAAACCAGTCTGTGGATACACTGACAACAAAGAGTCCCATGGATTTTGAGAACAAGGAGAGTAATCTAACACGATTGTTAAATATTTGCAACGGGTGAATAACTTTGTCTTTTCTCTTGATGTCATTTTTATCAATTACTGGCTAGATACTAATAGACACTAATAGCTGGTTATTCCAAAGCTGCTCAAATTCATTGTATCAACATTTGAACATCTTACCTTTTCATTTCATTTCAATTTATTTTTTAAATTGGGAAGTAAAGAATATTTCTGTTTAGTTACAAACCATATTTTATTCTTCATTACCTATCCTTTTCATTTTTACCCATATAATTATACGTTCAGGTATAAAACTTGGGAAACGTGGGGCATCTTTGACTACGTTCCTTATTCACTACATTTGATGGTCACCAAGACATTAACACAGTCCTCTTTTTTATTCCGCATGGTACTGCCTTGGACATACCCTCATCATCACTGAGATAAGTCATCAAAATTACCTTTAAGCATTACTCACCTCTACTACTTCCCTATTTAGGGTTTATTCCAGCTTTATCACTCTAACATACAGTGCTCATCATGTGTCACATACCCTCCAGTAATATTAACGTTAGATGGTCTTCTGTCTTCCCTGGATGCCAAGCTATTCTAAGTGTTCTACATGTATTTTATATAACTTAATCTTCACAACAGTCCTATGAAGCAGGTGCTGCTATGATTACTTCACTTGACAAATTTCCTGACATACAAAATCTTTCAAGTTGAACCAAAGAATATTTCCAATTACTCTTAAATGCTCAACTTAGCATATAGCAAGCACGTAACAATCCCAAATTCAGATGATGATCATTTTGGATGTATGCCAATGACAATCCAGGAGTCTGTGGTATAATTTTGTTGCATGACATTTTGAATATTTATTTTTGTCCTCAGAGTTTTATAAGTCCTGCTCTATTAAGGGAGTGCCAAAGATTTAAAAGAAGCTTAATAAAAATTTTAAACTGTTAATATTTTTGCAATAAACTATATGTTTGTAAGGTGGGTGAGTTATAAATTATGCAAACATCAGAAGCTTCTACAAATGTTGTTTCTCCAATTATTTTACAACTTTATTGCAGTCATATAACCAGCTAAGACTTCTATGACATTAATGAACCCAGTAATATATTTCTAATGTTTTGGTCTTTCATATTTACATTCATGATTTTTGGCATACCTTAATCTGTATGGATTTATATACTTAATGCTTTTATTTGAATCAATGCATTTTTTGGCTAGATGAATTTATTTTAAATGCAAACCTATATTACCATCATAAATAGTAAGCCAGTATAAATTTCATTATAAAAATGTCTTAAATATAGATGTATAAATCTAGTTCCATTGATGGTGAAATAGCTTGTTTGAACAAATACTCTTAATGTTAACAATTATAAATCCTAGACAGAATTTTTTTTTAAAATTATAAAACAACCACTTGAAGGCACTGAAAAGCGACAAAATGCATGTAGATACTCTAAAGGATTTGACTTATAAAATAGGCCCCACATTAAGTAAGATTAAGTTCTTAGTGAGGGAAGTTCTTGGTCTATGCAGAGCAAGGGTATTAGAATTCAAAAAGGAATCTAGTCGTATAGGTTTGAAATATCAGAGGATGGAAGGAATTTAAGGCTTCTAGTTAGAAACAAAAGGAGTAACTCCCAGAAGGGAGAAACCTCAAAGGATAAGTCATGAAAAAGCAAATTATTTTGCAATATGGTAAAATATTAGGAGAAATTGTGCCAGATTTTTCATAAAGGTAGCAGCTTTGGCTCACCCTGAGAAGGAGCTCAAGGCCTTCTGAGACCCATATCAATGCATTTTAATGAGAACTTCAGGTCACACACTTAATTTCTATTATCATGGCAAGTAATACAATGTATGAATAGCCAAAACCTACATGTGCCTGAAAATAAAGAGTACAAAATACCAAAATTGTCATTTTAATTAGGTTTTATAAGGTAATATTGTTATAAATTATGCTCTTTGAAATATAGAAACCAAAGTAGTTGCTTTTGTTATAATTTTCTAACATTTATTAAAGGTCAACAGTTGGAAGCGTTCAAGATTACAGAAGAAAACCTTTTATGTCTTGTGTTGCAAATATATATGCAACAATTTGTATCTTCTGTTGCTATGAGCTATAGCCAGTGAGATTCACTTTGTGTGGTTGACTCTGATACAGTTTATGTCCAGGAAGGCTATGCTCTATTTCAAATAGGAATAAACCAGATCATTTAGACATTGATCTCCAACAGAATTGTGCAAAGGAAGCTCTAGATTAAAGGAAAATACAATATTGGAACAAGAAGGGAGTATTTTCCATTGATCCATTTCAAAGGTGCTGGATTAACTTTAGGGAAATAATAACAAAAGCATAAGCGTAGACTTCAAGGTATGTGCAGCTATGGGGTACATTTGGCATGGATGGCTGGAGTCAATTATTTTGAGAAGTAAAAAGATGTCAAAAAGTTAAAAGATATTAAAAAGAAGACATTTCAAATTTAATTTTCAAAATTTCTTGCAAATCCAGGTTTTCTCTGAGAGCAATTAAAGCAATTACTCAGCATGTCTTTGGCCTCCTCTTCCTTGTTGCCTATAACAATTTATCAAACAGAGGAGTTTCAAAACATCTCCAAATAAATGTCACTCTGAAAATTATTGTGACAGTAAGAAAAAACAAAATGAAATTCAAATTTGGAAAGAATCATTGTTTTCCCTGTGTAATCTAATGCATGAACATTACTATCTCAGATAAAACATAGGATTTGACAAAAATCAGGGTATTTGGTTGTGATATTGAATTCCTCCTAATCCATCTCCAATTCAGAATACTTCTATATTTATTTTTTTACTCATTTTCAAACAGAAAAGTTTACCTCCAGAGCATATATTCTTACAAAAACAGGCTACACCAAGAAATAAAAACATAAAACATTGTAAAATAATATTTTGGCATCGTGCTCTGTATTACAGATTTTATAAATAATTCAAATGAGAGGTAAAAATTGTATTGAGGTACATGATTTAACACAGTGGCATACTCTAGATTGAAATCATTTCCCTAAAGTTTCCCAATCATTGAAATTAAACCCAGAGTATGATAGAAAACACACCAGTCTATACACTACCTTGGAAAAGTAAAGTAAAAAAATTGGTCAATTACTCAAAGAAATATGGCCAGAAGATTATTTTAATAAGAAGAAAGTTATATTTTTGCTTAATATTATCCAAGTGACTGCTAACATCAATCACCGTCACTAAAGCACTACACTCTCTCCTCTCCATCTAAGAAAAAGCTTTAAGTGATATGACTTCACTGACACTAGCCACTCTTTGGCCTAGAACTGCCAGAGAGTTTGAATATTTGCACACAATGCCAAAAAAATCAATGTGAGGTATATGGTACAACTATATACATAATAAGTAAGAGAAGAATCAAATAACACAACACACTCAAATATTCTAGATGATCGTCGTTTCTATCAGCTGATGAACAAAAAGGATCTAACTTGGATGTGAAAATAGTAGTGAAATCCCATAGTGAAGATGAACTGAAAAGAGCACACAGAATGTTTAGCACGATGCCTAGCAAGCACATGAGATGCCCCTCCTCCTTGGCACATGTTTCTCTTTCTTTTTCCACTTGCTCCTCCTTCTCCACCTCTTTCTAATTTTAGTTTAGGTAAAGCTAAAATTCACAGAAAGCATAGATGGTTTGGGCTTAGGAAATATGTTAATAAAACAACCAAATCTAAGTTAAAGAAAAACATCATGATTATTTCAATAGATTTTAATAATAGACACAATTCATCATCCATTCCCACACTAAAAAATAAAAAATAAATATGAAGTAGAAATATATTTTACAAAACTTGTGCAGTGTAATACAACATACGATATTCAAGCAACCATTTAATTTTATATAAAATAGGTAAATGCTGGTGTAATTCCTAGTATACACAGTATATTTTGCACCACTACAAATTTATGCGTCCAAAGTTGGCTGTTTGACAAAGAAAGTTATAGTTTTGGTTAATATTATCCAAGTGACTGCTAACATCAATCAGTCTCGCTAAAGAATTGCACTCTCTCCTCTCAGTCTAAGGAAAAGGTATGTCATAATGAGTCCATAACAGGAGATCTCTTTCTTTTTCCGAAACTGCTCTTTTAAGTCTCCATGATTCTCCTAGAGACTCCTTCTACTCAGTGTTTCCTACTCACTCTAAACCAATGGAACTGCCTACTTTCTTACAAAGGAAATAGAAGCCATGATGTGGGAATTCCCTTTAATCCTTTTTAATCTGAATGTAATCCCATGATCTCACTGTTTCTCTCCAGTAGATAAATCTCACATCTGCATTATTTTTAGCAATCTTGTTCCATCAATGATCTTCTTTTCTTTGTATTGTAAACCAATTACTCTTTACTCTCTCCTCTTTCCTTCATTTACAAGCATGCTATAAAATTTCCCCTTCTCCTTACACTGTCTCTCACTATTAATTTCTCTTGCTGCTTTCTTTGATAGCCAAGCTGCTCAATAGAAAAGCTAATATGTAATGACCATATTTCTCCATCCTTTCAAAGCACTTAAATCTGATGTCTAGGTTTATAATTGAGATAGCTTCTACCACATAGCAATCACTTGGTATTGCCAAAATTAATTAGATATTTTAGTTCAGTCAACTGACTTTTTTTTCCTCTGCCTCTAGGACATCATTTTTTTTGTTCTGTTTCAATTGCTTCTGTCCAATAATGTGACTAAGGTCCAAATTTTAGTGATTTACTGTGGGCAACAGGAATGAAAATGTGTATTTAAATAGAGTCTTAACTCTGGAAACACTACACTCTTTCTGGCTTTCTTAAAGGATTTTGGGGAAAATGTTTCAGGTCCACCTGGAAGCCCTTTCCAGCATATCAATGTGCCAGGACCACTAATTAAGAATCTGCATCTATATACCTTCCCTGCTGAATCACCTCTCTTCTTATTGCTTAAACCACCAGCTTTAGCTGCAACACCAATAATTATTCTTCCCTTCCTGACTCTGTATTTGCATATTGAATTGTCTACTCTACATCTCTCTACAAACTCCAATGAGCACCTCAAAATCAATATGTTAAATGAATCCATAATATTTCCTCCTTTCCTCACTCTGAAAAATTTATTTAACTTCCTAATTTTCATCTCTTAATGAAGAATACCAGAATCTGTCCATTCCCTCAAGTAAGAAATGTGGACGTCATTTTTACTGCTGTCTCCTTTCTAAATCCCCACTTTCAGATTGTTCAGGAAATCTATCTGATTTTATGCATCCAATCTGTTACTTTTTTTTCTTAACTACCATTGGTTTCCCCCTTTCCTATGCCTCATAATTTTATACCAAAAGTCCTACTAGGACTATCAGACATTGTTATTTACTAATATTGCTACATTTCTTTTAATATATTTTTCACATTGCTGCCAGCATAGTATTACTCAATGCACATCTTACCATGGCATAGATGGCATACTCCTGATTAAAATTCATGATGACTCCTTGGCTCCACTATATATATATATATATATGTACTCAGGATATTTATATATACGTATATAGTATTATATATAGTATATTATATATATTACAGTTTATATATATTTTCTGGACTGTAAGTTTTTTGTAGGTTTTACAAACCTATTTTAAACTCTTTTTCCCTGTAAAATTCCTGAACAATATCATTTGGCTCTGTTCTGTGTAAAAAGAGAAATACACTGTTTTTTCCCCCTCTTCCTGTTTATTATCATGAAGGTTTGAAAGAGGCTTTCATATATAAACAATTAATAAATATATAGGGAATCCTTGTTTATAAGTAAGTTTTTCCACAAAACTCCATTATCATTTATCACTTAGAATTGTAAATGAGAATATTGAACACTACTTGATTTTTTTACTTGCAACATATTTTGACTAAATACCTATGTTTTCATTTCCTTGAATTAAAAATGTGACTAATTTCATGTACAGATGTGTTTAAATGTTTTCAAAATTTTTTCTTTGGTGTTTTTCTTGCAGTTTTTGTTTCCTCTTTAAATAAACCTTATGTTAATTTTCCATTTATTCCCTATATATTCTCTCTAATTCTTTTCAGCATTTCTGTCCAGGTTCTATGCCTTATAGCAGTTTGTCTTGATTTATTTTCCATATCAGTATTCAATTTCCTCTTCTTCAGTTTGGCTCCCTACTTCACCCAATGTGATGTTAACTCTACCACTGGATTTTTCCTTAACTTTAGTCCTTTATTTAGTTCAACCTGCTAACTTTTTGACTACACTTTTGTCTTTGAAATGCATTCCGCTTTGTGTTTGTTTTTCATTTTTTTTATATCTCAGTATAATCTCTTCTCACTTTAGCAAATCCATGATACAAATATCATGCTTTTATTGCTTTTTAATAAATACATTAGGTATTTTTCTAAAATTTTATTTTGAAACCTATAAAACATTATTTTCACAAATATACCTCCCCCTAATTCTTCAGCATAATAGAAAATTTTGTTTTTTTCCACAGTAATTTTTCTTTAATGACATCCTTTTATATCTTTAATCTTTCTTAAATGAAGAAAATTCTATTTAGTTTGTCTTTGCCTAAACAGTGTGCATTTTTGAAATTATGCCATTATTCTCACCTCCTGAATGAGAGATGGTCAAATTGCCTTCACTCGACCAAATAACACTGTAGAGCAGGAATTAAACCAATAATCTTTGTTGAAAATATACTTTCCCTAATTATTCTCTGACACTCAGAATCAGTGGACTACATGACAATTTCAATGTTAGATTTGTGATAATATCATAAGTTAGCTCTTTGCTTATAAGATCCAAACTATATTTTATTTGAACTTCTAAAATGGATGTATAAAGAGAATATTGAATTACAGATTTATTAAACATTAATACTGCCTATGATTAAACATTTTCGGCTCCATATCTATGTATTTCTTTTTATACTTAAGTCATTAATTTAGTAAGTGGAAGTTACACAATATTTTTTAAATATCGAATGTTTTTAATTTATTTATTATTAAAAACACTTATTTTTAGGTACTTTTTTCTTTGTTTTCATAACTATTTTAGTTGATCACTAGGAAATACTCTATCGAGGATACTAATCAAGCAATTTTTTCTTTTATAAGTATTTGATAATACAATGAATAAAAGAATCTCCATACAATATATGAAAGAGTATCTAAATCTTTAGAAATTCCCATTAGATTGATTTTGGAAACAAAGCAGATATTCATTTATTCAACAAATGCTACTTTATGGTTTTGGCAAGATATTCATGTTTTGCCTTTAGTTGTTTATTTATACATTTGACACTTTGGGGGCAAAAGAGGAAAATGGTCTTTTAATATAAGCACAGCATTTCACTTTTTTCAGTTAAATTAAAAACCTCTGCTTACTTTTACTTAACTCTTTTAAAGAAACAGATAACACTGTATGTTTTTATTGTGTGCAATGTGATGTTTTGCAGTACGTATGTGTTATGGAATGGTTAAATCTAGCTAATCAATAATACATTACTTCTCATTGTGATCATCATTTTTTTTGGGGGGGGAGTGTAAGAGCACACAACACTCATTTTATTTACACTTAAGAATACAATATGTCTGCAGGCTGCTATGGCTCACGCCTGTAATCCTGGCACTCTGGGAGGCCCAGGAGGGAGGATTGCTTGAGGCCAGATGTTTGAGACTAGCCTGTGCAAGAGCAAGACCTCTCTCTCAAAAAAATAGAAAAATGAGCCAGGCGTGGTGGCATGTACCTGTAGTTCTAGGTACTCAGGAGACTGGAGCAGGAGAATCGCTTGAGCCTAGGAGTTTGAGGTTACAGTGAGCTGTGTTGACTCCACTGCACTCTAGCTGGGGTGGCAGAGTGAGACTCCCCCCCACCCCTGCAAAAACAAACAAACAAAAAAGCAGAATACAATATATCATCATTAACTATAGTAACCTTGCTGTATAATAACTTTGCTTACTTTTAAAAAGGCATGCAATTAAAGATGCCTAATGGATATTTAATTCATTTTAAGATTATTTAAAATTGTCAATTTTTTTTAGTTATGGCTTCAATATAACTTGTGTAATAAAATTATTATCTTTTAAATATCTCTGTATGAAAGAAAATCAAATAAATTTTTAACTATAATATTTACAGGAAAATGATAGCTTTATGTAGCAGTCCCCCACTTCCTGCCCAAAATTCTTTAAGCTAAGATGATTCCCAGTACATCGAAGTTAAACAGTAGTAGTTTTTAGTGAGTCAAGTTGTTTTGTGTTTTCTTTTCATCGGTACTATGGAATAATTTTATTCAATATGAATAATAAATCGGTCCTATGTGTTTTCAAATGTTTGCCATGCATTCAGTTTTGATTTTTCAATACTGCTTTCAGTTGCACCATTATCCAAGCTTGACTAAATATAATTTCTTTTGACACTAAAACTACAGGTAAGGTGGTGGTAATATAATTGTAATGCTAATACTTACACTACAAGTATTGCTGTATTATAGTCAATAATAAAAGCATGCTGAAGTGTTGTGAAAACTCCTCATGCCTGCATTATGTTATGATCTTTGATAACCTTTATTTCTAGATGAAAGTAGTTTACAATACTGTATCAGGTATAATGAGCACCAATAAACAAGCTGCTTTGCCAAGGGCAAATATAATTTCAAGCAATAAAATTGGATCTATGACACTGTATCTTCTATTCTTCATTTCAGATTCATTAACTATTATGGAGATCAATCTCTTTGACACAGTACATTTCTAACCACATTTATGCCAGAATATGTACTCATTAGCATGTTTGAACTCCATAGCTAAACTGACAGGGTTTCCTCCTTGCTTTGTGATATTACACATAATTTGAAAAGTAGGCCTTGAGCATTCTGACAACCACATTATTTAGGTTACATTTTTTTCTCTCTACACACGCATACATTTATGCACACCCTATACATTTGGAAAGTATATTAAACCTATGGAAGAAAATAGCATTGTTTATAAAACTTTTAAAAATTAAATAAAAACAAGGATTTTAATAAACTATCTTTAAATAGCAGTGGTTGGAAGTATTAATGTATTCTTTGTTTTTCTTTCAAATGTATAATTATAAAATTTAATTTTATGTATGTGTGTAGAAATAGATAGAGATGGAATGAATTACTAGCTTTATTGCCTAAAGCTTTTGCTATTGACAACTTTTGGAAAGTCACCTATTAAAATTTATAAGGTTTCTTCTAAGTGCCATAACCCAGTTATGTTCTTTAGAACTCCCACATTATTTCCTTGATGCAACACATTGCTATACATTTAATAATAAAGAACAAAGAAAGAATAAAATATCACCAAGGAAAAAATTGATATCAATCAAAAAATATATATGCACATACAATTCAGACTATCAACTTTTCCTCTTTCATTCCACTAAAGATTGTATTATCAGGGCTGTAAATGTCTACTTTTTTATTAATTAATAAATTAATTAGTGAAACAAACCAGAATGGTTTGAGTATCTTCCCACACCTTCATTTTACTTGAATGAGGCTAACGTATAACACTTCCTTAGAAGGAAAGGGAATGGCAATTTTGAAGAAGAGTAAATAATCAATCATGGCTTGAATACGTGTGAGCAGTGGAAAAAAAGCAAGAGAAGAAAGGCTCGCTGAGAAGCCTTGTTTTGCAAACCAAGAAGTATATTTGGCATTTCATTCTGGCGATAAAGATCCATAAAAAGTGATTTGATCTGGGAAATGGCACGATGATTTTTTTAAAAATCTGGTATCTGTGCGGAGGGATAGGGGATGCTAGCAAAAGGGGTTGTTAAGGTGATTGCTGTGTGATTTCAGACACTTTTAAGTGAAGCGGAAGTTAGGAAAGGGCAGCACCAAGTCTTCAAGAATTTAAAAGAGGGAAATCGTCAAAGGATTTATATTTGAGATCCTTTTTTTACTAGAAAAGTAGCAGGAAGTTCAGAGGTAGATTTAGTACTAGACCTGAGACATCTTAGCTGCGTTGTTTTGTTAAGTTACAAGCTATGTCTTAATTTTCTAATATTTTAAATGAATTGAAAATATTTGACTGATATATGCCTTGAAGAATTATTATTTGAATTAATTGAGTAGATGTACAATTAATGCAGTTTTTCTGTACTGACAATATAACTCCAATCTGACTCAATTGCTTCAGTGCGATGGGGAAAAAAACTTTCTGCATCACTTGGAACATGGGAAATACTGGGGGGTTCTTTGAATAGTAACAACACTAGTTAGTCAAGAAAGGAAAGTTCCATTTGAAACTCAGGCCCCTCTACCTCCCAAAAAAGAAGCTCAGGGGCTCAAATATTGATTATTGTAACCCTGGACCTAGAATACAAAAACAGAATACATGATTAGAAATCTCAGCGAAAAAAAGAAAGAAAACACTTAATGGGTGAGAGCACTGGTATACCATAGGTCTGTTTTATATTTCGAATATTCTTTTGGAGTTAACTTCTTAATAGCATTTTGCAATACCAAATCAAGAAATGTAAGAAATGCGGCACATTATACTCATGTGTCAAGTTAAAATAACTTTTAAATAACCTCTCTCCTCCGAACTCCCCAGGGGTTTAACTATTTTTCTATTTGCACTTTCAACTTTATATCACTCCTCCCTCCCCGTAATTGCTGTAACAACCACACAGGAATATAAGTCTGATAAAGACAGGAACCATGTCTCATTCCTTTTTGTGTTTTTTAGATAAATACTACTTTGCATACTGCCTTACTTAGAGAAGATAGGATACATCGAGAGTTGATCAGATGAATGAAGTATGAATATGTATTTTTAAATCTATTTTTGACACTAAATCAGAAATATGTATTCCTGATTATAACAAAACCTTCTTAATTCTAAGAAGTATTAATTCTAATGTTCCCAACTTAATAATAGCTTTTCAAGAAAAAAGTACTGCATTTAAGTTCACATTGAGGTCATAAAAGTTAAGTGCAACAATAAGTATTTTGAGGGAATTATGATATTTTCCTTTCTCATTCTTTTTTGTTTTTATTTCAGAAGACTATAATTTTTAATTACATGAATGGATGAAAATGTTAGTATTTCCACTATGTATAAATGATATTCAATAGCAAGCATGGTTTGAATATTGACATTCATTCTTTGAGAACATGGGGAGAAAGTATTTTCCATGCATTTGCAGAAAGAGTACATATGTATGTCTCTGATATTGCTTCCTTAGAAACTCAATTCATTCCAAAGGTTAATATGACTTCTGAAAATTTTTAGTTCTAGCAATTGGCTATAATGTGTAGGTATTATATTAATAGCTCCCCTTTTATTTCGATTTAATCATTGCAGAGAAATGATATTTAAAAATATAGTTATTTGTGGAGGAGAAGAAGTATGTATGCCCCACCCTACATCTCAAACAAACATACATATGTTATGAGCAATCTGGGAGATTCAGAACTGAGCATAATCGAAGATAAAACAGAAAAACATTAACACAAAAGTAATGGTTCTACTAAAAAATTCATAGTAAAATGGAGAGGTTGTATTCTAGGCTACTAACAAACTAGACTGAAGTTTAATCCTGGGAATGTGGAGCAGGGAATGCCACAGAATCAGGTTAAGAGCAAAGCCCCATCCAAGAATGCTATAGAGAGTGAAAAAATTGATAGAAAGTTCAACATTATTAAAAATCTGGATTAAAGGGAGGGAATAGAATTGATTTTTGAGGATAATTTTTGGTAAAAAACTTTGCATTTCTCAGACACCAGATTCAAGACTCCAGTGGATAAGTTGCTTTCTGAGAATACAGAACGAAGGAATCAGATGTGAAGGATGGTCAACTATACAAAGTGATGCACTCTGCCCCTCCTCCTGCACCTAAATATTGCTAATGATTTAGGAAAACTTGATCCTGACACCTATGGACAATTCAGGCATAGAATAAATGCCAGTAACCCATATCTCTATTTTACTTTTGATTGGGTAAAACCCAGAGGAATAGATGAAAAACTGGTCCATGGGATTATTTGGAGTGCCTGAAATGGTGACTGATCTACTTCTTGTTAGGGATATGAGGCCTATAAATTGTCAAAATTAAACATTCCACCATTAGAGTGTCAGAGGTCGGTGCAGTAATCCCAGCACTTTGGGAGGCCAAGGTGAGAGGATCTCTTGAGATCAGGAGTTCAAGACAAGCCTGGGCACCATAGTGAGACCCCATCTCTACAAAAAATGAAAAAAAATTAGCCAGACATGGTGGTGCATGTTGACTCAAGCAGGAGAATCACTTGGGCTCAGGAGTTTGAGGATACAGTGAGTTATCATTGCCCCACTGCATTCCAGCCTTGGGCAACAAAAAGAAAGAAAAAAAAAAAAAAAGAAGAAGGAGTGTCAGAAACACAAGAGAAATTATTATTTAGTTTTATATTGAAAACAAAAAGCATAGCACCTTTACTTGCTCTATCATTCTGTTTATTCACACAAAAAATGTCATGGTGCTCTTTAATAAGTTACAAAAGTATAGCTTAAGATTATTAAGATGACAAAGGCTTATAAGTTGGAACTAATTGATGGGCACACATGGGCACACAGGGAAGTAAAGGTCATCGGCAATCAAGAAGGGGGGAGTGGGAGTATGGGAGGGGCAAAAACCTACCTATTAGGTACAATGAACATTATTTGGGTGATGGGCACAGTAATAGCCCTGACTTAAGCATTATAAAAGTTATCCAGGTAATAAAAACATTTGTACAGCCTTAATATGTTGGGAAAAGAAAAAAGGAAACAAAGTTAAAAAGGGTAATATTTATTGTTAAAATAAGTTGACTTTCAGAGTTATAAACTTTTTTTCAAAAGTTACAATAGCAACAATAATAAAAGCCCACCAAAAATAAATAAATAAATAAAAAGAAGAAGAAGACAGAGGAACAGCCTTAGTAGAACAAAGACTATTCTGTTAGAAACAAAGGTGAAAAAATAATGACTCATACATATAAAACACCAATATTAAGCACGTATTAGGTATTATAAATGTTTCTGATTGAATAAAACAGAAATTATGGATAAAATAAATATAAATCACCAAAACCATATCATAACATAGATATACTGAGTACCAACTTTGAAGCATGGAAGTTATTTTTTGGAATTAGAGTAATTCTATACAATTTAATAATGCTCTACAGGTACAAAATAATTTTATGTAATCTTATTTTATTTGATCCTCTTTCTGATTCTTTGAAACAGATGATATCATCGACAATATTATTGTGAAAATAATTAAATTGAAAGTCAGAGAGGGTTATTGAATTTGCCCTGAGTGTATGACTCTCAGGAGAGATGCATTGCTTTAAATTCCAATGCTTTATCGCTGAAATCACCTGCCTATTAACAATATGTCCATATGGAATTGGAATTGGAATGGGCTGAGAAATCATTACAGCTGGAAAAAAAATGGAGCTCAGGGAAATTAAACGATTTGTCCATATTTATATATTAAGTTATTGTCAGACCTCAGATTAGGATTTAACTCACTAGAATTCTGCTTCTAGTGAAACTTTAAGGAAAATAAAATAAAACTAAAATGTTGCTTTATAAGTGAGTAATAAATGTAAAATTTATTTATATATGAATAACTGAACCCATAAGTTTAATCAGGAATAGAAGCAGTATTTCTAGTATCACACTAATTTTTAAAGTTGACCTCCAAAAGGGCAAAATGTTTCATATAAAATGTGCATTTTGTAACTACTAGAAAGTACTTAGCTAGATAGGTTTGTATGTGACATTTATTATATCAAATAATTAAGATAAAGCTAGACAAAGTATTAGCTGGATATAAAATTTAATTGCAAAATTAAATTACTCATGCATGTCAAAAATTTTCAAAATAAATAATGAAATCTCACTTTGTTAAGAAGTCTTAAAATTGGCTAATAGGCTCATATAAGAGAAATCCAGAAAAACAGGAAACCAAACAAGAATTTTCTTACAAAATCTCTAGTGAGTGTTCTTGTCAACAGGGACACCTATCATGCACAAAGTTATGATGTTGTTTCCATTAGGTTAAATGCACCAATTAGTACTTTCTTTCAAATCAACCTACAGGGAAATAGAAGTAGAAAATGTTAGCAAGCTAGAGATTTATAAGCTTGTTTTCCGTAAGTGTCCTCTTCTACCCATCCTCTCTTCCCCACAACGTTCAGCTTTTAGTTACCTTCCCTTTATTTTTGTTTTGTTTTTTGGAAATGTAACATCTTTTAATGTCTTTTGAGGGGGTAACATTTTCATCCTAGTCCTGATGTTTTATGCCCAATGGTGTATGGAGAGACCTTTACTAACAGAACATTTCTGTCTTCTCTATTTCTTATTTGCTATCTCCCTGGGGGTGGAGGTTGGGGTGAGAGAGCAAACTTCCCAAATGGTGACTTTGGAAGAAGAAACTCGGCATGTGCAGTCTGGTCCTGATAGGTCTGGTGGAGGGTAAACGGGTGGTAAGGAGGTGGCTAGGGGCGGATAGCAGGAACAGAATCCTAGCTAGGAACTAAACTGTGGCTAGGAACTATTCCTTGGTGGGAACATGCATGGTAAAAATTTCCTAGTAATCTTTAACTGACTTAGAGCTCATTACCATCTAATTAGCATAACATGGGTGGAGCTTTGTGGAAAATTCCAGAAAAGATGCATGAGTAGGAAGGGAAACTGTTGTATAGCCTACTCTGTTGTGTAACCTGTCATGTGATCTGTTGTACGCCCAACCTGTCAATCACTCCCAAAGGCGGGAAATGGCAACCAATCCTGCCAGAGAAAGGCGGGACAAACTAGTGGGCTTATAAAGGGCAATATGTGCTCGGCCTCCAGAGTCTTTCTCCACTTTTGGAGACTGGCTCATTTTACTCACTCTGGAACGTATTTTCCCTTTGTGTAGCTTCCTTTACTTTCATTCTTTCTTTTATATGATAAACTGTTTGTATTACGTTGCTCTGTATGTGTGATCACTCCGTCCTTGGCTCAACTTGGTAACTATTCGTTCTTGACACTGGGACCCCGGGGAACGGGGGACCAGGGAACATCCACTCAGATTAACCTAACAGTCCTTTGCTCTTTCCCTTTCACTTAAGATCTTGCTGATACTGAGAGCATGAAATCTAACCCTGGAGCCAGTATTACGAAGTTCTTTCTTACACAGACAAAGTCATATTTTCCATGCTAACTTTATCAATGATAAAGGTAATATTTTTGTCTGCAAAGTTACAGGATTCAGCAAAGGCATGGAGTCACAGGTAGAGACCTCTGGTAAAGGCGCTATCATATGAATCTCAAAGTTAATGGGCAAGAGGTTGTCTGACAGATTTTGACCATGTAAGGTGCCCCAGCAGATGCTAGCCTACTTAGCCTTCGCAAGCCAACCCTAACCATTCACATGGATAATCTTAGCAACATTCTGGGAAATTGAAGATATAACTTGCATTGAAATTGAATTGAATTGAAATTGTGAAGCCAGTCACAAATTTTATTACGTGAACGAGGACAGGGAGTTACTTTGGAAGATAGTGGTTTGTGAAGACCTTTGTTTATAGTGGCAGCTAAGGCCAAGGGAAGTGGTTGTCAGTAGATGTGTCTTTTGAACATTGCAATGTGGAACAATATTTCTTCCTTTGAATATCTAGGCACATGCATTCCATAGATGCTACAAAGTGGCGTGAAAATGGCTCTGAATTTGTTTACAGAGGGAAATGACTTCCTTAGAAGGTAGGTTCTTAGGCATAATAAATGATATCACAAAAAGTAGTGGCTACAATCAGTAGTAGCTTTAGAGTAGACCAAGAGAATATGTAATTCTATGAAAGCCCCAAATTTGGCCCTTCTTGAGCTACACACAAAGCATACTCAGGTTCTTGGCATTTTCTGCCCAAGTGGTTCTGTGACCACTTTCAAGGCTTACGCAGAGCTCTTCTCTGGATCCTTATCCCTGAGGGTGCAAGGCAACCCAGTCCACATATCCTTAAATCTAAGGCATAGCCAAGTGGTTGCTGTTTAATAGTGCTGTAATAAAAGGCAGGTGGTTTGAGGGACAGAGGAATGTTCCAAAGTTCCAGATGCTGGCTTAGCCCACAAGCCCATGTTTTAGTTTATATTTCTTAAATTCTGATAATTCTCAATTTAAGCCTTGCCTTTCACCCTCAGTTTCCTTTGAATAACTTAAAATATGATGCTGTTAAAGTACCACTGTGGGCTGGGATATGAGGGGGAGAGATTTGTCAGAGAAAGTTGTCAAGCTCAGATTTGTAGGGTGAGGAGAAACTCTGGGGAAATGGTATGTGGAATTATTTACATTCTCTGCATCTGGGCTTCATGACTATTAGGAACGGATCTGAAAACAATCCTCCTTTGGAATAAGATTAAAAATGTCTACACATAAAAGTATATCAATGTTACAACAGTAGGTAAATCATACACTCAATTCCCAATGCCAGAAACCGATGGAAAGTACAGATTTAGAATATACTGAATAAGAAAAAAAAGTTATTTCAAATAACTTTTGTTTAACAGGGATGTTACAATCCTCAGTGTCTCAAAGGACATTGTCAAAGAGGAGGCAGTAGGCTTAGGTGGACTTCTCTTCAGATATGGTAAATTCAAAATGCTAAAATTAGCATCTTCCTGGAAGATTTTTTGTCCCCCAAAGCTTAAAAGAGTTTTAGTTTACAGGTTATACATTCTGAGTAAACTGGTATCCACTCAATAGTATACTGACAAGTCTAAAGTCAAGAATAAAACATTTAGATCTTACACCACTGAATCACTGTTATGTCTAGGTGACACCAAATACTAGGTTCTAGAAACATAATTTTTCTTAGAATATCTACAATAGAGACTTGAAGTTGAGGTGTTTCCTGAATGTTGTGGGGATTCAGCCTAGTGCTAGAATAATTCTGCATCATCAAATTCATTGAATAAAACTTCTTATGAACAAATTAGGAAACTACTCCCATTCCAATCAGAGTCCTTTCGTACCTCAACTGCTTAGGGAATATCAACTCCACCCAGGCATTAAGCACCCTTCTCCCTGATACTGGGCAGGAAAAGAAATTGGGAATGATGAATTTTGAATTTTTTTTTGTTGAAACACTGGTTTCAGATTTTAAGTCCAGTAGAATATTTTACTTTTTCTTATCTTTGTTTCTCCATAGGAATTTAATAAAGGGATTAAATTAGATTAGATTGTGTGCCACTTCAACTTATTTTTAAACTTCCAATGACTTTATTCAACAATGAAGCTGTGCATAATTTAGGATGAAGAATAGAATAGAAAATTAATTTCAACTTTACATACAAAGTGACCTGGAAATTAATTAATATACTGCTCTGATCCATTTAAGTATCTTCTGGAATGAAAATATCTACCCATGCCCAGTGGTCTCAGGAATGATCAAAGGAGTAAGGATTGATACCAAAAATTGGCTTTCCAAAAGTGGAATCAGGCCCATCTTGATAGGATTTTGACCTCCAAAAAGAAAAGAGTGATAGTTCTGATGACCAGAACCTCAACATTTAAACTGAATTATTAAAAAAACGCACTTAACTAATGACGTAAGCCACATATTCCAATATTATCTTTAGTCGTAATAAAGGTAATAGTACTGACCCAAATCTGACATACTCTTGCCTTTATTTCTCAGTTTGTTGGAAAGAATCTCTGGTTAACAAGACAGGGAAATAAGATTTCAAGGCCAGACATTGTCTTCATTGGTATTTTTGTTAAACGAATTAAATTTTTTCTTCCAAAACACATTTAAAATTTTAGAAAATTAGCAATAATAAGACATCTAACTACAAGATATCATTTACCCCTTCCACTAAGATTTAATGTTTTCCCATATTTAGTTTACCATCCTCTTGGTCTGATACTCTCTCTTTTCTGTCTTCCTCTCTCATTCTACGTACATGCATCTGCATAGTAAAATTGATGACCAACATTGTACCCTTCCAATTTCTCTATTGTATAGTTAATACATTCCATTTATGATTAAAAATAACGTGGAGAAGGGAGGGAGGTCTGTAGAGCCGATAAATATCCTGTGTTCTGTCAAAGTAAAAATTCTACTGGATAAAGTTAGAGAGGTAAGGAAGACTTTATGGAAGGCTATTGCAATATAGTAGAGAGACCAGAACTCAGAGTGAGCTGAACTCTGCTGAAAAAAATATGGCTGGACTGGAGAGGATCTTAGGCCATCTGTATTTCCTAATTGACCTTACCCAAAGGAAGAGTAAACTTTCTTATATCTTTGTGATAGAAGGTAGTTTTAGAATTTAAAGTGATTGCTGAAGTGAGGCTCCTACACTTCCACAGAAATTGGGAGGTAGGGTTGCTATCTTCTTTGATGATTACATTTCAAACAGATGGCTTCCAGGTCCTTGAGAAAAAAGTCTTGAGTTGTAAAATTGTCAGAAGGCTTATAAGAAGTTTTACTTCTCAAAGGAATACAGAAAAAATTGCAATTATAAGTTTTCTACTGTAAATATTTTAAGGAAAGGAAGGTCAGGGGCCTAGAGGCTGGAATAGCCAGTCTACAGTTTGGTCAAGCTGAGAGAAATATTCAGGCTATCTTGGTGAGTCTTATCAAAGATTTCGTCAGTAGATTTTTCAATCATTGATTATTTTTGCTTGAATTATTTTTAATATGATGTGAAATGGTGATTTTCTAACTCAATTTAGTATTTTTTTTTTTTTTTTTTTTTGAGACAGAGTCTCACTCTGTTGTCCGGGCTACAGTGCCGTGGCGTCGGCTTAGCTCACAGCAACCTCAAACTCCTGGGCTCAAGCGATCCTCCTGTCTCAGCCTCCGGAGTAGCTGGGACTACAGACACGTGCCACCATGCCTGGCTAATTTTTTTTCTCTCTATATATATTTTAATTGTCCAGCTAATTTCTTTCTATTTTTAGTAGAGAAGGGGTCTCGCTCTTGCTCAGGCTGGTCTCGAACTCCTGAGCTGAAACGATCCACCTGCCTCGGCCTCCCAGAGTGCTAGGATTACAGGTGTGAGCCACCGCGCCTGGCCACCATTTAGTATTTTTATTTATTTATTTCAAAGTCATTTGATTATTAAATCTTTATCTTAGATCATATTTATTATAAAGTTAAAGAGCATTTTGTCTTCCAGGGTCTCCTCATATCCTATCTTTTCTTCTATATATATATTAGTGGGCATTCTATTGTAAAGAAGAGCTTCCACTTATTTCTTACTCATTTTTATGTCCATCTATAATTAGTATCAGCATATAGATTCTTACTTTATTTAGTTATTTACAATCTAGAACTCTCCCTATTTATTGTGATATGCCAAAATTTTCAGTGTTGGCTGGTAGGAACCCCTGAAAGCTGTATTCTATGCCTTTTCATGTAGCCATTACTTTTCTTTTTTTTTAATTTCAGCATGTTATGGGGGTACAGATGATTAGGTTACATGTGATGCCCTTACCTTCCCTCCCCCCCAAGTCCGAGCTTCAAGTCTGTCCATTCCCCCCGAGGTGCGTATCGCACTCATTGTTTGTGCATATTCCCGTCCCCTCTTCCCCCCTCCCCCCTCCCCCTGCCCAACATCCAATACAAGTTTTTCTTATATGTGCACTTAGATGTTGATCAGCTAATACCAGTTTGATGGTGAGTACATGTGGTGCTTGATTTTCCATTCTTGGGATACCTCACTTAGTAGAATGCATTCCAGCTGTATCCAGGAGTATACAAGAGGTGTGTAGCCATTATTTTTAAGTTCTTATTTTCTTGCATAAAAAGGTATTTCAGACTCATCTTGTAATGTTCTTATGTCAGGCATTTCTTGGAGAATATTTTATCCAAGAACTGATATTTAGAAAAAGTGATCTGGGCACGAGGTATGCTCCTGCTGCTGGGGATTCATCGCTTCCGGGCCATTTCAGCAGACAGAGCTAATGCAGACTGATGCTTGGCTTTTCTGCCTTTCCTCATTCCACATTTGTATCTCCCTTTTTTCACAGGAGGAACCCTGATGCCCAGAACATCAATATATATATATTCCTTTTTCATTCTGACCATATGTATAAAAGCATTAATCATTTCAGAATTACAATACAACAAACAATCCTACTAACAAAATCTGAAGATCTTTTTGGGGGTTTTTTGTTTGTTTGTTTTTTGGGTTGAATATATACAGGTAAAGTACTGTGTTAAAAGTGATCGGGATTAGTTCTTGTTTGTTTCTCTTTCAGTATGATTATGTGATGCATATGAAATGGATTTGGGCTCTTTTGTTTCTGTTTATATTAAATTTTAAGGGATTTTTTTTCCTTCTGTATATGTTGATTTGTTTGTTTTAAGTAAGTAGAACAGTAACATGTTCCTTTTTTTTTTTGAGGCAGAGTCTCACTGTGTTGCCCGGGCTAGAGTGCCGTGGCGTCAGCCTAGCTCACAGCAACCTCAAACTCCTGGGCTCAAGCCATCCTCCTGCCTCAGCCCCCTGAGTAGCTGGGACTACAGGCATGCGCCACCATGCCCGGTTAATCTTTTCTATATATATTTTTTTAGTTGTCCAGATCATTTATTTTTATTTTTAGTAGAGACGGGGTCTCACTCTTGCTCAGGCTAGTCTCAAACTCCTGACCTTGAGCGATCCACCCGCCTCGGCCTCCCAGAGAGCTAGGATTTGCAGGCGTGAGCCACCACGCCCGGCCAGTAACATGTTTCTTAAAGCTAAAACTTTCAGAAAGCAATACTCAGGAGGAAAGTGTTATTTTCTCTTCCATTTCATTTTCCCTTACCATAGAGTAAATCGGTTTTATTGATTTCCAGTTTATTTTCCCTACTTTTCTTTCTTCGATTGCATGCAGTTACACACACACACACACACGTGTTTGTTTATTCATTCACTTATTTATTTCCCTTTTTTTTACCTAACAGAAGCATACTATATATACTCTTTTGTACTTTTTTCTTTTTTCATTTCAATATATGCTAGAATAGCAGTTCATACAGATCATCTTCATTCTTTCTTACATCTTCATAGTACACTATTACAAATATTTATCATAGCTAATCAATCAATCTTCTATACTTGCTAATTTAGTTAATTTCCATTCTTTAAGAATTAAAAATATCACCAATAGCTTTACTTATATGTTTTGCCTATGTCACAGTAGTTTATTTTAATAAGAGATAAAGAAATTAAACCAACACAAAATCTACTACTTTCTTTCTTTCATATTATGAAAGAAAGAAGGTTATCAGAGCTAAGCTATTATTTTACTTTTCTGATACATAAAACTATTTTCTAAATAGGCACAGGTTCAAAAATACTTCATATGAAATTCTACAAAATTGAACTTGACAATACCCTGGACAATGAGTAGACTTGTGGGTGAGCGTATGTATGTGTGTATGTTTGTGTGTATGTGTGTATGTGTGTTTGTGTGTATGTGCCTCTGTCTCTGTGTATGCATACATGCATACAGAAATGTGGAGTCTGAATGCCTGTCTAATACATTCACACCTGAAGTTACACATTACTTTAGATTTCTGAAGTATTTTATTTATTTATTCAATTAGCCATTCAATAGTTAATAAATACATATATTTTATGACACTGTCCTGCACTCTTATGTCTTTAAAATTTGGTATATAAATATAATCGTTTTATAATCCACTATTCTTTGACTTATTGTCAGTATTTTAAGAAGAAAAATTCAGTTGAAATTGTTTTACTATGATGAGAAAATGGCCAATGAGTTGGCACTATTGTTACAGAGTCATTGTTTTATTTTTTAGGTTCTACTGAAGCTTAAGGTAATATTGTTTAATACTGCTTATGCTTGTTCTTATTTTTACCTGTATTATATAGCCAGGTAATTCAAGATGAGTATTATTATGGTAAATATCTAGAACTGTGTTCATGATATAATCTACTTTCAATGTTATAAATATTATTAATATTTATTTTCCATCATTAGTCATGAAAAAAATTCAAGGAAGAAAGTTGATACTTGTTAAATTACTTTTATGATTTTTATAAATACTTTGGGATTTATGTTAATATTTTAATTCTCTAGAGCAATAATTGTTCAAAGTGAGGAAGTTAGAGTTTAGTAATTTTTTTCTTATAATATGTTCAAAGAGTGGCCACAGAGAAAATTAGAAAGTAAATGCCCTTGCCATTGAACAATATTTTAATAATTAATATATTCCTTATAACAGTAATGCCTCATTATGCTTATATTGTATGATTTTCTATATTAAATACTCTCTTTAATCCCTACAGCTGATGTTTGCCTGAGACAGTTCTGATTTCCACTTATTGTCACAATGTAGTTATTAAGTTACATATATACATACACATATTTATATATATTTGGAAAGTCTAGTAGTATTTGCTCTTTCAAATTAATGGAGAAATGTTCAAGGTAGTCCTTAAAACTATGAAAATATGCTCATAATATGTTACATGGAAGAGACCAAACTCATCAGAAAATAATGATGAAACTCTTTTAATATGGTGTAAATTATATGGAAAAATGAAACCTGATCCAAGAACAAAACCATCAAATAGAACTTTATAAAAGAAGGCATATGACAGAATAACCAGTCATCTGGATGTCAATTTAAGTTTACCTTAATTCAATGGTGTGAATGAACAGAAAGAACTTTTGAGCTTTGCCGGTGCTTTAGATAAAAAATAAATAAATAAATAAGCTGAAGAAAAGGTTCATAAATCAAAGGCATAACATCAATGGTCTGCCATATATTCTTGATATATAGGAGAAAAAAGAGGTAAAAAAATAACAAAAAACATCCCACCCATATGTACTTTATATTACAATAATAAAAGTGAAACTTATAGCATAACATTACATGAAACTTGGAGATTTAGAATAAAAAATGGTACTATCAGTGACATATAATATTACATTGCACATTTCTACTTTATGTTCACAATTCTTCTTTAAAATTGTAGTGACATATGTTAGCAGATTTTCTGTTACTAAAACAGAATACCTCGGACCGGGTAATTTATGAACAATAGAAGTGTATTTGGCTCATGTTCTGGAGGCTAGAAAGTCCAAGAGCAAGGCACTGACATCTGGGGAGGGTCATCCCATGGTGGAAGCCATCACATAGTAAGAAAGCATGCATAAGAAACAGAGAGAGAGGAAGGGGGCCAAACTTATCAGGAGCCCACTCATAATAATAGCATTAATCCATGCATGAGGGCAGAGTCCTCATGGCCTAATAACCTCTAACAGGTCCCACCTCTTAACACTCTTGCACTGGGGATAAGTTTCCAATGCATAAAATTTGGTGGGGGCACATTCAAACCATAGCATTTCTTCTCTGACCCCTGAAATTCATATTTTTCCCATGATACAAAATACAATCATACCATCCCAATAGCTCCAAAAGTCTTAACTTGTTCCAATACCAACTCAAAAGTCTAAAGTCCAGAATCTCATCTAAATCAGATAAAGGTAAGACTCAGAGAATAATTCATACTGAGGCAAGTTCCCTGCATCCTGCATTTGTGAGAGTGTGAAATCAAAATAAGTTACCTACTTCCAAAATACAATGGTGGGACAGACATACAATAGATATTCCCATTCCAAATGGAGAAATATGAAGAAGAAAGGAGAAACAGGTCCAAAATCTAACAGGGCTTACGATATTAAATCTTAAAGCTGAACAATATTTTCCTTTGACTCCATGACAAGCTTCCCGGATATACTGGGGCAGCGGTTGGACCCTCAAGACCTCAGGCATATGAGGTCAGGCTCATATGGCTTTATTGGCCCACATATCTTTCCCAGGCTGGCATCGCATATTGGTAGCTCTGTAGTTCTGGGGTCTTGGTTGTGATTCCACTCCCATGGCTCCAACAGCCATTACCATAGTGGGGACTGTGTGGTGATTCTACCCCTTGGCAGGTTTCTAACTGGACTTCCAGGCAGCTCATAGCATATTTTAAAATCTAGGTGGAGCAAGCCATGCCTCCACAGCTCTTGTATTCTTTGTGCTCAGACTTGGCTCTATGTGGACACCCCCAAGGTTTAGGGATTGTAACTTGTACAGCAGAGGATTGAGCCATAGTTGGGTCCATTGGAGCATAGCTGGAGTGGCCAAGGAGCACTGTGCCAGAATGCAGTGAGAAGAGACAGGGGTGACTTAGGGTGCTGAGCCTGTGGAGGGCACCCTGGGTCCATCCCTCAAAATTATTCTGCCCTCCTGGACATCTGGGCCTGTGATGGGAAGAGCAGCCTCAAAGGTTTCTAAAATGTTTTGGGGATCTTTTCTCCTGTTGTCTTAATGAAGAGTACCTGTCTTTCTTCTCCCCATGCTAATCTCTTCAGAAAATAGTTGCTTGGCCACACCCTGAATATTCTCTCCCAAATACATTTTTTCACTCCTTACCTGGCCAGGCTGTAAATTTTCCAATTCTTTTTATTCAGCTTCTCTGTTGATTATAGATTTTGTCTTTAAGTCATTTTTCTCCTCTCACATCTCATTGTATGTGGTTAAAAGTAGCCAAGGAGCAGGCTGAATGCTTTGCTAGTTAGATATTTCTCCTACTAGATATACTAGGCAATTGTTCTCAAGTTCTGCATTCCATGAAATCCTAGAACATGGACACATTTCAGCCAAGGTCTTTGCTGTTTCATAACAAGGAATGGCCTTTACTCTAGTTTCTAATACCTTGTTCCTTATTTCCATTTGAGATTTCATTGTAATATCCTTTGCTATCCATATTTCAACCAACCTTCTAGTCACAACTACTTAAGTAATCTCCAGGAAGATTCAGACATCTATGACTCTCCTCTTCTTCTGAGTCTTCATCTGAATTACCTTAATGTTCCATTTATGTCAATACAGGCTTTTTAAGTCTTCTCCAAATTCTTTTGACCTCTACCTATTACTCAGTTTTAAAACTGCTTCCATATTTTTAGTTATTTGTTATAGTAACAACCCCACTTTTCAGTATCAATTTTATGTCGTAGTCTGTTTTCTGCTATGATAGGAGAATACCAAAGACTAGGTAATTTATAAACAATGGAAGTTTATTTGGTTCACAATTCTGGAAGCTAGGAAGTTCAAGAGCATGGTGCCAGCACCTGGCAAGGGTCATCTCATGGTGGAAGGCGCCACATGGCAAAGAAGCACACTGGTGAGATAGAGAAAAATGTAGCCAAATTTATCAGAATCACAGTAACTACCCCACTTCCATGATAATTAACCAACCGCCACAATAAGGGCATTCATCCATTTAAGAGGGAGTGCAGAACCGTCATAGCCTAATTACATCTTTCTGTGTGTGTGTGTGTGTGTGTGTGTGTGTGTGTGTGTGTGTTTGTGTGTGTGTGTTTGAGACAGAGTCTCACTCTGTCACCCTGGCTAGAGTGCAGTGGCATCATCATAGGTCACTGCAACCTAAAAAACCTGGGCTCAAGCAACCCTCCCACCTCAGCCTCCTGAGCAACTAGGACTACAGGCACGTGCCGCCATGCCTGGGTAATTTTTCTATTTTCAGTAGAGATGGGGTCTTGGTCTTCCTCAGGCTGGTCTCAAACTTCTGACTTCAAGCAATCCTCCCACCTTGGCCCCCTAAAATGCTAAGATTACAGGTGCGAGCCACTGTGCCTGGGCTAATTACCTCTTAAAGGCTCCACCTCTCAACATTGTTGCATTAGAAATTAAGTTTCCAACACATGAACTTTTGAGGGATACGTTCAAACCATAGCATGAAGTAAAAAGCAAGAAAATGAGATTTATTGAGGAGAGAAAGAGAGGCTTATAGGGCAAGAGCAAGATATAGGTTTGTAGAGCATGATACATACACCACAAATGACGACAGGACTCATTGTCATAGCAAAGGGAGAGCAAAAGGAAGGGCTCAATAAAAAAAGGTCTTGGTTATGGTCTGTGTCTTATTTTATAGTGCCTGGATTGGGACCTCCCTAATGTCACCATGGAACCACTTTGGTCAGTTGGGAGTTTCATTACTACAGATGCAGGTTGTTCTAGATCAATTTCCAGACTCTATGGTATCTAGCTGCTCGGCCCATGAGGTAGAGAGTCCTTTTCATTCTTTTGCAGCTGGTGCATAAAGTTATGATTGGCTGATTTGTAGGGTATTCCCTCTTCCCCCAGGTATGGAGAGGATTAGGATGGAGCAGTTGTACCAAGACAAAGCACCCACTTTTGTCCCTAGGAGACCCGTAATCCCTCAATATCTACCTAACACTGGTATTCACCTTTTCCTAATGTCAACACTAGTCAAATCCTTAAGTGGCACATTTATCTCTCCTTTAAGTGATATGTGATAGGACCAACATAACACTAAGAGTTATTTACTAGTTTCACTAATTAAGGGGACAAAATAATTGAAAATGGAACAATGAACATAAATATAGGCATAAAAATCACCTTAGTAAAAGAAATAACACGTAAGAGAATGTTACTAGCCTTAATGGCTATTCAGTCATGCTCTTCTATGGAATGAGAATAATCTTGACTCTCAACAGTGAAACCTTGTTTATTTTGCAAGGATTTATCATCACAGCCAACTTTTAGTTTCCAACATTTGGTAAAAGTCCATTAACAAATGCATAAAATATAATGTATAATAATAAAGAAGGATAAATATGTTCAAAATTATTCATGAAATATTAAGTAACTCATGACTTAAAAATCAAAATGATAATAAATTAAATGAAAATATTAAAAATGAGACCTTTTTTGTTGATGTTATCATTTTTTTTTCTTTCTTCAACTGTCACTTGCTGGCTGTGTCTATTTCTTCACCAATATACTTTTGCTGATGAAGAACTTTTATACATGAATTATTTTTCCTATTATTTCATTGCCCACCACTATCAATTTGGCTGTGGTTGCATCAGCCAATAAACTTTCCTTTCCTGAAATTTTAAGGAAATGTTTTTAATTTTCAATGATATTTACTGATATTCTGCTTCAGCAACTTATTCTGATAGGCACATCAGGAACTTGGCATCAACTACATCTCTCATATGTCTACAAGTTTATAATCTAAGATGTTGATTTTTGACCTCATGTTCATATTCTTCTTTTTGTTCCTAATTCTTATTTCTTTTATAATATGTTTGATCTTTGTTATGTTAAGAGCTCAATTTCCTTTATCTCTCCATTTTCTCTTGGTATAGCAGCATACTCCTGGCACCTGTATTTTCCATTTAAATTAAAAACCCATAATCCATTAAGAATCCTCTTTTTAGAATCTTCAGTTGTCTCCATTTCTTCTTTTCCAGATGTTCATCTTTAAAACTATGAAACTTCAAATCTACTCAAATAGCAATTTTTCCATTTCTAAAGTCAGATTATTAAGTGCTGCTAAATGGAAATATAAACATTGGCATGACTTGATATCCATGGTTTCTAAACTCAACCACAATTTTAAAGATGTTTATTAATCTCTTTTCTTCTGCCTAGTCATTGATTTCTCTCTGTGTCCACATCCGGCACTTCAGGTTCTTAATCTTATTATTTTCTCTTTTTATTCTCAACAAATAAAATAATTAGTCAAGAGCTCCTTGTACTTCCATCGTATTGCCAACTAATGAATTGCTGTCTACATTTATTCTTCCTTTCCCTTCCTGTCTTACAGAAACAAGTTTTTCTCCTCAATCCAGGCATAATCCCTCAACCTACACCATGGATCCACCTGCCATTCCTCATCTGGGACCCAAAGTACACAATTCTCCTCTCCCTATCTTAATTTTTGTATCTCAGTCTGTCTTGACTTCTATGACATTGCTACTTCCTGCCTTTCAGCCTTTCTTTCTGGTATTTCTTCTATTTCATAGTTGTTTTTCTACCTTTTGAATTTTAAGCTTTCTAAAATTAGAAATTAAACATATCTTGCTAAATTATCAGATGATTCTACATAGAAATACTATTTGTAACACATAAACCCACATACAACCTACTTCTTAGAGATACAAAACAATGATAAGACATATTGCATGACTGATAATACTCTGGCAAAAAATATTTGTCATAATTTAATTAAAATTTCAGTTGCAAAGAGTGATATCAATAGAAAAATTTAAACATTTAAATGATAATTTAAAAAATCTGTTAAAAACCTGATATAAGGTGAGCCAAACTTTAGAAACAAAGCATCTGAGAGCTGCCACATAAAATAATAGAAAGTTGGTACCAAACATTCTCTTTACTGCTGTTTTAATTATCACAACTACTAAACTAATTGGTGGTGTGAGGGGAGGAGTGAAACTTACATTATTAACTCTGAGAGCTGTGTGCGTAAGTCATGGACCTAAAATTAAAGACCCTGTGTCAACATTACAGTGTTATGTTCAGTATAATTAAAGTTGTAAAGAATAATTTTACCATGGCCTGACATAAAGGTTATAAAATTATAAATGTGTAATGAGGAAAAAGTAACACTATTCAGTAATACAAAAAGTATTCATATCAACTCTTCTGCTTGAATCCCAATTAAAAGATTCTATTGTGCTCTTGACTTCTTACTCCATTAAATTAATTCTAGAATGTGAACACTAAGTATGAGGATCTTTGAATCTTTGCCAACAGTACATTCTGGCAAAATCTGCAAAAATTGTTACTGTACTTGAACACTTTTGATACTGAAATTAGTATGTTGAACATCACAGAGATAGTTCGACTAAAGAGTAAAGGCAGACTTGAAATTAAGCCATTGCCTGTAATTTACATTTTGTTTGGCTACAACTTACAGTATTAATAATTGTCCAGTGACTCACTTCATAAATATCTGCCTCTCTTCAATGCGTTTTACTGTTCTTCTGTGGTATACTGACAATGTGAATATGGAGTAACTAATAAAAAACCTTTACTTCTTTTGACCCCTACTAAGAATATCTAATTGGATTTTCTCTTTATTTTATTTTCACAATGTGTTAGGTATTCAGTTTTCACTTGCTCAGCGTGAGTGTCTAATCTTGCTTGTAAGAGACAATGGATCATTAGCTAATGACTGTAGTCGACTGTGATATTCACTCTGTAGCACAATATAAGAAAGTGAAGCCAGTGACTACAAACAGAAAACAATAAAAAAGAACATATCCTTAATACATATGTAATACAAAACATTTAGCAGAATGAAGATACGCAGATCCAAGACGCAAAAAAATGCATGAAATAGTCTCATTGATATTAAGAGGCAAAGAAAATTTGAGATATAAAAACAATGGATTAAATCATATTCAGAATCGAGGATTTCAAGGAAACATTCGAAAGATGAGTTCATTTTTTAAAAATATTTTGTATAAAGTATGCATATTTAAAAGCCAAATGAGGAAATAAAAATGTATATGTTTTGCTATTTTTTAAAGGTTAGAGTTCTTGAGCTTTCTGTTTGGATTATTATAATTTGATATAAGCAAGGGGAGAAACAGTTTATTTTGAAAACTCCTCCAGAATATATAGGCATACAATTTAATAAAGGAAGTAGGTGAAATAATCATGCCCCTGCTTTAAGTCCAAGTGACTAGTGTGATTCGGGAATATAAACCATATTAGTTTTTTAAGCACAGAGGGAGCTTGTTCATCTGAATGTTATTCAAGCTTGTAATACTTCTTTTCTGCTTCTATTTTTTTATTTATTTCTTTTACTAAGACATTATTAAAAAGTGAATTTTGTATATTTTCCATTCCTTGTTGCAATGTGTAATTTCTAGATTTTATCACCAATCTAGAGAGTATAGTTCTGCAGTCATGCTGTGTGTGTACATGTTAATCTCATTTTGCATCCTAAGCCACTTTTTAAAATTTTTATTCTTAACTGCTCATGTTCACACATATATTGCTGTTCATGTACAAGGGTGTCTAAAACTTGGCACCTGGAGTGAACTGATACATACAATATGAAAGTTGAAAAATACCCAGGGTAGCTTATCCACACTCATAACTGAGACTTATTTGTATGTCTTACCATATTATGAAAGAAAGAATTTTATGTCTAAAACACAGTGTATACCTACCCACTTTCTCCGAGAAGGATCCATAGTAGAAACAACAGGCAAATAATTTTAAGTGTCAGATTTGGAAGAGAATCTAAAGATGGTGAATCAAATTTTGCTTATTTTACCAATGAGGAAATAGGCTCTTTTCAGAATTGTTAGGTATGGATATTGCAAATGAGAAGATCCCTTTGGAATGCTAGCTAATTTACTCTGAACTTCCAGCGTACACGGTAGTAAAAAAAAAATTAGATTAGATAGATAGATAAAATAAAAAAGATAGATAGGTAGCTGTAGACAAATAGCGTATACATACTGGACTTTTCCTGTCTCAGTTTTGGATGAGACATGAACACAATCAACAGTGAATAAAACAAAATATCAATACTGATGAGTCTGAGGTTTTTGAAGAAGATTAGCCACAACTGATTACAGACTCTTGGCCCCCTCATCCACATCCACATAGTGGGTATGAAAGAAAATGGATAAAGAGAGAGGCTGTGCTTTTCTTTGGGGAAGGCTATGCTGGAAGGGCCTCCACGCTAGTGACACAAAGTGGGGTAACTCAATCAAGAGAAGGGGAGAACTGGATAAATCTCTGCTGCATTCAGAGATTTGCAAACTTGTTTCTGCCTCCCACCTGGAACATCTAGACAGACAGGGAACAAGAGAAATAAAGTGTCTACTTGATTTGGCACCGGAGTGGTAGAGAAATGCTGCTGTTGGAAATGATGCATACTTAGAATTTGAATCGCTGTCATGAATCAGATTGTGTTTCAAACACACAGAAACTTCCAAAAGCACAAAGCCACCTAACAGTATAAAGTGACAACTTTCCTGTCCCCTTTAACTCACCTCCCTCCAACTGCTTCAACCTCACTGTGGTCACAGATCTTAGCTAAATTGATAAGGGGTGGTGAAAGTGTAAGGAAGAAATAATATCACTCTTTCCTCTTGCCAGAGACCAGCAAGCAGCATGTTGCCAAATAGAAATGGCAGATCTCACTCTAAATCGAGTGTGATGTTTTGATTACTATATCTAGAAGAGAACTAGGAGCATGTAATCGCTGAATTGAAAAGCAGTTGTTTTTTAAATGCAATTATGAGATATTTTATAACAGTAAGCCACAAAACATGAGAATGCTGAGGTTTTCAAAGGAGGCTAAAGGTAGAATTTTATCATTAAACAAATTTTTAAAAGACAAGGGGAGAGAAAAGTAAAGATGCTTTCTGAGTATATTCATGAATCATGGTTGCTCAATGAGCAGTATACAAACCTTTTGTGCCTTTACCAACAAAAATGTAGAAATATGTATGTTCAGAAGTATAAAATTTATAGAAGTCCATTAGACTCAAATGTATAGTGAAAGAATTATTGTTTTATTGCTCAAATTTTATCTTTAACTCAGCTGTAGCTCTCTAAATGGTGGAAAACATATTCAAGTCAATTTAATGTACTTTCTCACTGCTTATGAGTCCTTTTTCAGACAATTCAAGATATACAATCCAGTGTTTTAAAAGTAAATAGTCATTCCACAACTCTCTCCTTTTTCTGCCATTTGCCTGGGCTGATTTCTGTTCCCAGGGATTGAAGGAAGAGTTGGTTTGTTCTGGTTGGCCTTTGATGAGGTGTAGCTCACATCATTTCATATTCGGGTGTCTGTACCTTGGCATCTGATGCATGAACTAATGTATTCTCTAGTGACCAGCTTTAAACATTTTGTGTTCCTCCCTGGGATTACAAATCTGCTTCAGGACTGAGAATCTCTACACCTCACTCTATGAGACACAATGATTCTTTGCATGTTCTGCTCTCTATGCTGAGGCCACATGGAGTAGAGATTGCAAAGGTGGTCCTCTCAGGCCCCCTACCCACCTGCCGGTACTCTCCCACAGTGTAAACCACACACTGGTGGAAGGAGGAGGCCCATGGTTTGAATGTCTATGTCCCTCCAAAATTAGTATGTTGGAACTAATAACCAGTGCGATAGTATTAAGAGATGAGGCATTTTGTGAAGTGATTCAGTCATGAGGGCTTTTCCCTTGTGAATGAATTAGTGCTCTTATAAAAGAGGGTGAAGGGAGTGCCCCGGTGCCTTTGCCTTTCAGCCACTTGAGAACACAGCAAGAACGCACCATCTTGAAAGCAGAGAGCAGCCCTCACCAGGCATTAAATATACTAGTACCTTTAACTTGGACCTCCCAGCCTCCAGAACTGTAGGAAATAAATTTCTACAAATTATTCAGGCTAAGACTCTGTTATAGCAGTACAAATGAACTAAGACAGTTTTCTTCTTCTACAAGTTCTGGGAAGAAATCTGCGTCAGATCTCAAAACTATCTAGGGTATCCTTGTACCCTACTTGAGGTTTCATTCCCAGAACAGGAAAAAATAAAGGACTTTATTCTCGAGTAATGACAATAAGGACATTCTAGGTATTATTCAACTACATTTCTATTTCTAATCAGATATAGATACAAAATACATGGAAATAATTTCAGAATAATATAATGAAATTATTCTATTTTCAAATAGTAAAAAGTCACACGAATCATGTAATATTTGAAAATATATTGATATATATAATGGAATTATGCTATCAAGGAATTTAAACTATGCTGTACAAAATCATATATATGTATACTTTTATCTATATATACACATATAGTATTTACCTTAGGATAATATGCCTTGCTTAATGGCATATTATCCTATTTATATTTTTCTACATATAGTCAGGAAGTTCTTGGATGATTCGCAGATAAATAAATACACACACACACATAAATAAATATGAAACAAACATCATGTATGTAAGAAAGTGATTTGCCATTATAACAGTAACCAATGAAATAGATCAAATTGAATAAAACTAAAACTCTATCACTGAGGTGTAAACAATTGAAATATTATAGTAAATACAAGAGAAAATCCAATCATAAAATTGACATTTTATTCAGAAGGCAATTTTTGGGGGGTTGCAAACAACATAAAACATTAGGCCACACATAAAGCATAATCTATATTAACTGTGCTTTGTTTAATTGTGTGCACGTGTGTCAATTTTGTACATGCATATAAAGTTATTGCATATTTTACATATAAGTTTGGCCAACCACATTACTGTGAACGCGCCCCTATCCTTGGCAAACCTCTGTTACTGGTGTCCCTCACTCCCCTCCATCTCTCTTTCCTCTTCTTAGCCATTGGTTGATTATCTTCTCTTTCCTAATCCTAGGGAATACATAGTTGCCTTTTCCTAGTTTCTTTCTTTAAACTCAAAAGCATGGATATGGATAAACTGACACCAGTATGGGTACTTGACTTGGGAGTCTTGGGGAGGGAAAGATACTGGGGAAACATGGCGAATAGTAGCTCTGCAATCCATTCTCTCAATTTGAGTAGTTGCCTTCTATGGCGAAGGAAACAAGGAAGATGATCTGGTCAGATTTCCTTGTAACCATGCTGATGACAGACTTCTTAGCAAACACATAATGATATTTACTAAACATATACTCTTCTTTTTTTTTTTAATTCCAAGGTATTGTGAGGGTACAAACATTATGGTTACACTTTATGTCTTTGCCTTACCCAAGTGTGGGTTAAAGGTATGCCCTTCCCCCACTACAGTGCTCCTCGTGTCCTTTAGTTGTGGATTTACCCCCCAATCCCCCTAATCCCTAGAGAGTATTTCTGCCATGTGATCACCCTAATGTTGATCAGTTAGAACCAATTTGATGGCGAATACAAGTGGAGCCCGTTCTTCTGCTCTTGTGCACTTTGGATAATGGGCTTAAGTTTAATCCAGGAAAGTATAGGGGTACTAGATCATTGTCGTTTCTTATGATTGAGTAATATTCCATTGTATACATATACCAAATTTTAATAATCCACTCATGGATTGACAGGCACTTGGGTTGTTTCCACATTCTTGCAATAGTGAATTGTGCTGCCATAACCATTCGGGTGCAGATGTCTTTATCGTAGAATGTTTTGCGCTCTTTTGGGCAGATTCCTAATAGTGCTATTGCTGGATCGAATGGCATTTCTATTTTTAGCTCTCTGAGGTATCTCCAAATTCTTTTCCACAGAGGTTGCACTAATTTGCAGTCCCACCAGCAGTGTAAGAGTGTTCCTGACTCTCCACATCCTCGCCAGCATTTGTTGTTTTGTGATTTTTTGATAGAGGCCAATCTCACCGGGGTTAGGTGATACCTCATTGTGGTTTTGATTTGCATTTCTCTAATGATTAGAGATGTTGAGCATTTTTTTATATGTTTGCTG
>CAUYRB010005049.1:0-47178 GCA_963574695.1 Propithecus perrieri
GTTTGAGCTCAGGAGTTCGAAACCAGCCTGAGCAAGAGCGAGACCCCGTCTCTACTAAAAATACAAAGAAATTAATCGGACAACTAAAAATATACAGAAAAAATTAGCCGGGCATGATGGCGCATGCCTGTAGTCGGGAGGCTGAGACAGGAGGATCGCTTGAGCCCAGGAGTTTGAGGTTGTTGTGAGCTAGGCTGACGCCACGGCACTCACTCTAGCCTGGGCAAAAAAGTGAGACTCTGTCTCAAAAAAAAAAAAAGATAAGAAAATGATATGATCTAATATGAGAAGGGAGAAGGAAAATATCTAGAGGATATTTAGGAAAAACTCATCCTACAATTAGTCACTCTGAGCTTCCTATAGTCAAAGGCAAAAAGGGAACTATAAAAGCTTTCACAGAATCCAGATAGTGGATTGAAGAGGCCCATAGAGAATATGGTTACTGCTCACCATTCTTGATCTCCTCTTCCTGAGCACATGGAAAAATACATCTCTCAACCCTCTTGGGGGTTGGGCAGGGTATGAGACTAGTTTCAGCCAATGAGTTTTGAGCAGAAACAACCTGTGTCACTTCTAGACTGAGGCCATACAAGCCCTGTGCCACCTCCGTGAGTCAGACATATTGACTCAGGGCTCCATCACATCCAGGCAGTTTGGATCACAAAGGAAATAGCTACTCCGGAGAATTACCTGACCCACAGAGGACTTTGTATAAGTGAGAGATAAACTTTGGATGTTTAGCCAAGGAGATTTCAGAGTTGTCTATTACCAAGCAAGAGCTGAGCCGAGCCTACTCTAAATAAACACCAAGTATGATGTCTGCCATAGGAACCACTCTATTACTTGTCCCCTTAACCAACGGTGCTTTTCAAGAGCAATATAGACTTTTTTCTGGAGCTAAATTGTTAAGAAGAATTTATTTCATGCATCTTTAAGGAAAGAACAACAAACAATCTAGTAAAAAATGTCTTCAAGAGTGGATTATACAAATAGTAGGGATATTTTCTTTCATATCAATCTTTAATTTTGTAAAAACCTAGGCATATTGTTACACTGTAATTTCTCTGAAGGGTCTAAGGTCATGTGGTCTAGGTACCTCCTGCCAATCTAGGAGGATACAAAGAGTGAGCTGAGGAGGTCACAGATTTATGGCCTGTAGCCCATATCTAAGCCACAGAACTATTTTGCATGGCCTATTGTGTTTTCATATTTTTTTAACTAGTTGACAATATTGAATAACCAAAGGCATCCAGATAAAAATCTTGATGATTTCTGGATTCTCTTTTATAAAAAATCAGTTTTAGCAATATTGGGTTCACATTTCCAAGTGGCAAAAATTCACCTGCAGCTACGTTGCTGTGGCCCCTTCAACTACAACTTGTCCTCCATGTCCCCAAAGTCCTTCCCCCTCCCCCTACGCATTCCACTCATTTTCATTACCTGACAGGCCCTTAGGGGCATTTGAGTTTGTGACTATAGGCTTAAAGGATCTAGAACACAAGAACCACCATAAAGTCTCAAAGGCATTTGTTTTGAAAGTTTAGGAAACAGAGCCCCAGACCATGCCTCTTACCTTAAACCAATCAACTCCAGTTTTATATGTTTTACATACTGGGATTTTGTATCCCAAGTTTCCCAGCAGGAAACAGAAGGCTCACTGAAGGTGGCATAATTTGAGGAGGGTTCAGTGTGTGGGAAAACCACAGGTGTTAGGACAGCACCCTGTGCCTGAAAGGGTAACAGGAGGGAGTGGTCAGAGAGAGTGAGCTGTGTTGTGTGGAAAGGACCACCTGTGAGATCCAACAGGAACTGTGACCTTCACCCAGAGGAAGAGGAGGAACCAGGGGCAATAACACATCAACATCACTTTGCTCTCTCTCTGGATCACTTGCTGCTGCTTTCCATTGGCTAAACCCAAGGGAAAGCCAGAGAGCAAGACAGTCCACTGATTTTGTTCACAGAAGTACTGGAATACAGATGAAGGAAAAAGGGGGTAAAAACAGGATTAGGAGGGGCAAACAGAAGATAGCACAGCTCTCAGGCAGAAATTTCAGTAAGAAATAGTTCTACTGTTGCTAAATAGCATTATTAATAGTTTTTATATATTTATACTATTTTTACATATTTATACTATTGTATTTTATTAATAGTATTTACATACTCTCTTTTTGAGAGAGAGAGAGAGAGTACATGCAAGCATGAGAGCGAACGCAGTAGAGAACCAGATGACTACCTGTATTGATTTGCTAGGGCTGCCATAACAAAGTGCCACACGCTGGGTGGCTTAAACAACAGAAATTCATTGACTCATAGTTATGGAGGATAGACATCCAAAATCAAAGTGTTGGCAGAGTCAGCTCCTTCTGAGGACTGTGAAGGAGAATCTGTTCCATGTCTCTCTCCTAGCTTCTGAGCATTTGTGGCCACCTTTGGTGTTCCTTGGCTTGTAACTGTGTCACCCCTATCTCTGCCTCCATCTTCAGACGGCATTCTCCTTGCGTATGTGTCTGTCTCTGTGTCCAAACTTCTCCTTTTTATAAGGACATCAGTGCTACTGGATTAGGGGCCACACTAATGAACTCACCTTATTTGATCTGCGAAGACCCTTTTTCCAAATAAGGTCACATTCACAGGTGCTAGGGGTTAGGACTTCACCTCTTAGGGAAACACAATCCAACCCATAACGGTAACTTTATCCTTAGACCCGTGGTTCTCAGCCGAAGGTACATTATCAATTGTGAAATGGGAAGTTTACTACAAACAATGAATGGTTGTCATAAAATTTACTTTAATTTTCATTCACGTTTTCTCATATTTCTACCTTAACAATAAAATATATCCCTAATTACAGCAGTGAAATTTATTGTTTTTATGTTTTCCTAGTTACCATAGCATTTAATTGTATACACAAAAGTATTATTTCCATTTTAAACACTAATACAATTACTATTTTGGTTTGTTTATGTATTAAAGTTTAACAAAAACTCCCAACAAGATAACTGCAATGTTTATTTCATTTAAAGGGCATAAATTTTATCTTCAATAGTAGGATGTCTCTAAATATATAAATATCCTCTTGGAAAAAATGATATTTGCTGTCATGGTGGGATCCAGGTTCTCTGATAGAATCAAAGGTGAGCTTTAATGTTTCAAAACTCCTGTGGGCATTATCTTAAGCATCACCCTCTTGATCTGTAACTAGGAGTGGTGTTTCAAGACAACTAAAGCTGCTCTAAGTTCTTTCCCCACTTCTGGTTTTCCTTTTTTAAAAAAAGCTAGAAATATTGTGGGACTATGCAAATACTGAGCACCATGGGGATTTTGTTGTACTTGTTTTTTAATTACTTGTAAGAGATTTCACAAGATTTATGCATAAATAGCTCTAGGTGTTTTCTAAAGGCTTAGTTTCAACGTTATGGCCATTCATTCATCATCCCATGTATAGTTCTGGCACTATAGGGTCTCAACTAAGATTTTATTAATAAATCAGTTTTAGAAGAGATCTATGGTAATGTTCAATAAAATAAAATATTGGATGTAGAAGGCCAACTGCAGAAGACATAAGTCTACAGGTGGGTCCTGGACTGGGAAGAAGGAGGCTACTAAGCAGCTGTTGAGGCAGAATAAAAAAGGCAGAAATTCAGCTACCAAACATAAGCATCAAGATAAACCTGGACTCAGAAATAAGACAGAAATTCAAGCATCAGGGTACAAGGTCAGGGTTGGGTAGGTATTAAGGAAACATCAAGTTGAGTCACCTGCTGATAAAATGCAGGCCCTTGAATCACTCCTATCTTAACTCAGGATTGGCCTCAGAGCCCAGGTGTAGCTAAGCCTACAGAAAAGACCAGAGTACAGGTGGCTCAACATGCCTTGACTGCCCTAAGCTTTCATTCACTGATTGTTGATTCCAAAATCTCACAGAAACCTCCACCTAAGGATTTAGTTTGAGATCTGCTTAGCACAAAAACCAAAAGAGAACTTGTTAGCCTCACAAAAATATATACATTTGTTTATGAATTTGAGAAATATATTGAGTGCCTACACTTGTGCTTGGCACTCTGCTGCGGACAGACTGATGAATAAGTCAGAAAGTACTTGGGATAGTGAGGGAATAAGAGGAAACAGAATGAAAGGAGAGGAAAAGCAAAAAACAGAACACATAGGGTATACAGGTCAGGTTAAGGAGGTTGAATTTTCTTCTAATTGCAGAGGTTTTTAGATGAGGCAGTGATTTGTTCCGAGTAATAAATATCAAGTGATATTTATATTCGATAAATATTACTTGACCATTGAGTAAAAAGAGATTGTAGAAGGGAAAAAAATAACACTGAGGAGCCACTTTGGAGGTTACTGCAATGATCCCAGTGAGAGGTACTGGTGCCTCAGACTAGCTTGGATGCAAAGGAATAGTGAAAGAAAAGTAATTTGGAAGTAGAACCAACAGGACTTGCCAAAGGAGGGATGGATGAAAGAAGTAGAATAAAAAAATGAATCCAAGCTTTTGGCTTAATCAATTGGATGAATGGTGATACCACTGTCTAAGATGGAGAAGATAGTGAAGAAACATTTCTGGGAGAAAATAATGATGGGCTCTACTTAGAACATATTGAGATATTAGACATCTGAATGGAGCTTGTACACAGACCTACCACAGGAGAGAGGTTAGAGCTAAACAGAACAAAAAAGTATTCCCCAATTTTCTTCCTACTTCTATTTTTGACCTTGAAATGTCATTTAAATTTCTCCAATTTATCAGTAAAATATATATTTTTGAATTTGTCTTGCTATGTTGCCCAGGCTGGCCTCAAACTCCTGGGCTTCAGGGATCCTACCACCTTAGCCTGAGTAGCTGGGACACAGGTGTGTGCTACCACACTCAGCTAGATATTTTTAACATACGTAAAATATTTACCAGTGCTCTAAAATACTTTTTCCAATTTCTTCCCCCAAGATATCTGAAAGTGTGACACAGTAAATCTTTGTTTTGTAAAAATAAATCATTAAACAATACAATGAAGATGAGAGCATAAATGTTTCATCTTTATAGAATTCTAGTTTTAAAAAATAAGAAAATTATGAAAAATAATTACCTAATGCTAATACATATTGCTTATAACATTAACTGAAAATTATTGCACATAATTTTTACTTGAATTGAAGGCATATTTTCGCTTTAAGACAAAAATAGTTACTGCCAAAATTAGACAGTTATGGGTAGATAGCAGAAAATAAACATTTGAAAATAATTTGGCATATGCCTGTGTCCCAAATTTATATGAGCTCTGAATATTTCATACCTCCTTATGACAAATACAGAGTCCATGTTGAATTATTCTTTCCTTACATTTAAGCCCAGATCTGATAAAATATATATGTCCCATGTGTAATAATGAGTATTTATATAAATCATGCCAAGGAGCCTATAGGTGAGATTACGTCATTCTTTTTTTTTCTTTTCTTTCCTCATGAGATCTTCCTCTAATTGACCACATAGAGATAAGAGTGGCCTGGCTGAGGCAAGTTACTCAACAGGCCAAGATTGATTTAACTGTTCTGGCTGAAAGGCAGATTCCCTCTTCCTTCATCCTGCCTGTTCATTGACTGCTTGTACAAAATGAGTCAAGTGCCCTAAAGAACAGAGATCTGCCTTCACAACCCAGATGTGGAAAATGGCACCATTTTAATTGATCAGTACTTAGTGACATATAATAGTCCAGAAAACTAAAAAGCCCCCCTGTGCTGGTAAGAAAGTTCTGCAGTGAATAAGTCTGAGAGTGCATAAAAAATGTTAGCTTTAAGAAATATCCACACTGAATCACGTAGCAGCCACCATAGATAGCTCAAATGATTCAACTTACCACACATTTGACATCAAGGGAATTCTCTATTCGCCTTCATCTATTACAAGAGGAAGCCACTTCATCTACACATTATGATCATACGTTTACTATTCGCTCATTATGACTAAGATGATTTTTTTTTCTCTTATTGGTAAAGAAAACAAAGAATCTTTGGGATAGTATGTCCACACTTACTTTTCTCTTGCTGTAAAATGTATTATATGTTTGTTTACATACTAATTTGGAAAAAAATTTCTGGTGGGAATGTATTGCTACATCTAAGAACAATATGCAGAGAATTACTACTTCAATAGTTTCTAAATTACTTATGGAATTAACTTTTAGTAAACAAATTCTTCAAAACTCAAAGTCTATTTTAATATTACTATTTTTGCATTTTTAAAATATTGAGTCATAACTGTACTGGTATTGTATGCAATAATATATAATGAAGTTAGAGAGATTTCCCCATTGTGGTAGTAAGATAGATCATCTGGCAGTTCATAAGATTTGCCACTTCATTGGACCTTGAAGTGTCCCATGGCCCTAAATAGCATAAATATATCTTTTGGTTTACAGAGCTTTTGTCAAGTTGCACTGGTATCTCTGTGGTCCCAGTGACCAAAATGGTGAAAAAAATGGAACTGGATGGTTCGTGACATCTATTTCCACCCCACTTTCATCTTTACTCTGTCCACATCTCTTTTCTCTTCTCACATAAGTCTCACCTTGAATAATCTCATTCACATACTAGCTATCCACCGATCCCCAAATGCATACCTCCAGATCTTGTTCTTATGAGCCAAGCTCATGTATCTGACAATCTACTGCTCATCTCAGCCTGGATCTCCAACAGGCAACCCAAACTCACCAAAGCGGAACTCATTACATCTTTCCCTCTCCAAACCCTTCTGCTGTTCCTGTATTCTCTGTGACAGTACAACACATCAACCAAGATAGAGACCTGGGGGCCATCCCAGACTCCTCCAAATCCTTCCCTCACTCATATCCATTTCTTGACTGAATCCTATCAGTTCAACTTTCTTAATGTGTCTCCTATCTATCCCCCTATCTGCCCCACACAGAGCTGTAATAATAGGATCTGTACCCATGGGTACAGTTAGGCATGAAGAAAAGTACTGCCAGATCGACCTGGGGGCAAAGGAAGTTAGGAAAGTCCTCCTGTAGAAGGTGATCTTTGAGCTGGCTGAAAGGGGTGTAGGTACGCAGACCATTCCAGGAAGAAGCAGCAAGGTAACTAAGAGATGGTTAAGACAAATCGCAAGCCTTTCAGTACAGCTAGAACATGAAGTTGAGTGCAGGTGTGAGGGGGAGAACTTGGCAAGAATGGAAAGTGAAGCAGTAAGTAGGGCCTAGGGAGTTTAGGTTTGTTCTCATAGGCAGTTGGGAGCCACTACAGGAATTTAAAAAGATGAATGCCAAAATCATAACTGTCTTTGAGAAAGTTCTCTGGTACAGTGTGGAGAGTAGATGAAACAGGGACAAGACTGAAAGTAGGAAACTGTTGCTATAATCCAGGTGACAGGAAATGCAAGTCTGAGTTACCAGGGTAGGCAAAGGGATGGCAACAGAGGCGTAATGAGGAGGTGGGACTCTAGCCCCAGCTATGACCCTCACTAGAGCAGTTTTGCCCTCATCTGGTATATACGTTAAGCTTGCATGTAAACTTTTCATTTGAAGAGTTCCTGCAGTTTGAGAACTTCTGGTCTAAAGGGTAAAACATGTCCCACACATCCCTCAGTGATATGACCTCTAACTAGCTACTCCACCCCTTCTCTATCCACCTTCTGCGTGGCCCTCCGCCTCCAGCTACAGTCACTGCCTGTGGTTTCCCCACACTCTGCTTATGCTCCTTCCTGCTGCTGCACCTGTCTGCTTTGCCTGCTCCCTTACTCAATCTCTTTTCCCTAACTGCTTAGCCATTACCTCTTCCAAGAAGCCTTCTCTCTCTCATCTCCTCGAATCCTAAACTTCCATCACTGCTGAGCTTATCTTACATCCTCTAAAAGCAGAATCTTTCCTGATCTTCTCAGTTCACAATGATATATTACCTTGGGCATAAGCATAGGAAAAAAGAAAATGAAAGGAAGCATATCTAGTTTTCTTCCTATAGACCAACTAAATTCTTTTTATACTTATAGAATTTCTTTTTAAAAATTTTTTTCACAAAAACCTTTTCTAGAACTTGTAGAATTTCTAATACAAAGAGGTGATAGAGGTTATCTAGCCACAGAGACTAGAAAGGCCTTCTATTATACCTCTGACAGGTAACATGCTATGCTTCTCTTGAATATTCCCAGTGACAGCAAACTCACTATCCTATTAAGTCAGAAAATTCTACTGTCGAACAGCTAAATCTTAGGATCTTAAGCTGAACCGAAAGATGTTTAAAAGCCAAAACCAAGACCAAACCAAATAAAAAAGCCTTCTTTCACAAATTCTCTCTTGACACAAGATAAAATGATGAATCTGCAGTTAATACATCTTGTGAGACAAATGTCCTTTGAATATTTAGAGAATGTGATAAGTCATCCCCAGGTTAATGTAGCCTATTCTTTCTTTGCCTTCCTGGTCTAACTCTTTTGTATACTCATTTATAATATTAATTTTTTTTACCTATAAAGTGATTAACAGCTTTTAAAATAGTTCACAGCAAAGCTCAGGCTTTTTTTTTTTTTTAGTAAACTTGCAAAGAAAGAAATGAGAAATATGCATTGGAGTGGCATGAAGGAAAGAGATTCTCAACTTTTATTTCTTTAGTGTTTCCCTTAATCATTAATTACTCAGACCTGCTACAGTTTAATATTGAGGAGCGTGCGCTGGGGAAGAACTGTGGATCCCCTGAAAAAGAAACACGTGAGTTTACTGTCCGAGCAAATTCTCAAAGGAGTCTGAGAATCAGAAAAGGTTAAGAGTCACTGAGGGAAAAAGCCTTCAATAAACCTGAGACTCTAGAAACAAAGGGTTAAATATATTCACAGTCACCATGTTAGTTTAGAGACAGAAATAAGGAAGTTTCAACCTGTATAGACAATGGAAGGTGTTTGTTCAGTTAACTTTTCCAAAAAACGACTTCCTGCCAAGCAGTAGGCTGCAACACTTTTACACAATAGTCTGCACTTCCCACACAAGCCACTGAGAAAACCCTGATTTCCGTGGACTGTTTCTGAGGAGTGCCATTATATTACAGTCAAGAAAAGGAGTGGGAGGGAGGAGGGAAACACTGCATTCAATTCTCTTACAATCTATTTTTAACACGCCTGAGAAGATTTCGAGCTATTAATGTAATGAGGCTAGATTCAAAAACAAAAAAAGACCAGAAGGGCAGCAAAGGCCTACCTTGGAGGGAGCGGGGGCTTGTTCCTTAAGGATGCTGACAGCTGTTTCAGTATCACAGGAGAGATGTTTACATTGCTCATCAACATACAATTAATTTGAGGAACTTCTGATAAAAAGCAAATGTGTAATATTAATGAATTAGCTTTTCCCCGACACTGTTTTTTACAGTGTATGGTTGTGTTTCATAACTCTCTGCTGTCCATTCACTGAATTTTATGTCTTGCATGTTTATTAGGGAAAATTTCTGCAATCATCCACCCTGATAGTACTCTAGGTTCTTTTTCTTCCCATAAAAAATATAGTCCCAGCTACTCGGGAGACTGAGGCAGAATAATGGCTTGAGCCCAGAAGTTCAAATCTAGCTTGGCCAACTTAGCAAGACCCTCATCTCTAAAAACAAAAAATAGAAAGATTTGATCAACACAGCTGCGATTTGGGATAAGCACTGATTGCTAGAACACTGAAGGAACAGCTTGAGATAGTATAGCATTCAAGGTCAAGATGTACCAAATTTTATGACATTGTGGAAGCTATACAGTAATGCTTTGCTGTTAAATTTCAAAAGGACAATACAGTCAACAGTCGTCATTTAGTGTGTAAAGCTAGAAATCTTAGGAATTTTTTAAATTATTTTTTCAAGGTACCCCCCCTTCATTTTGCAGAAGGCCAGCTTGCCAGCCGGCCTACTGGCAAGCTAAGCAGGTATTAGTTAAGAAAATGATAGTAGTAGGAGTAGCAATAGGAGTAATAGCAGCTAGAATTTAAGTGTTTACTAGTGACCAAACACAATACTGAGCACTTTACAAATGGCATCTTACTTGATCCATACTTTTCCCATTTACAACTAATAAAAATAAGGTTCTGAAAAGTTAGTTACTTGTCAAGGCAATACTGCTAGTAAATGGTAAAGCTGAAATTCAAATCAAATTCCATCTCATTCCAAATTCCCATGCTCTTAACCCCTATGCTATACAGGCATACCTCATTTTATTTGCACATTGCAGATACTGCATTTTTTACAAATTGAAGGTTTGTGGCAACCTTGCGTGAAGCAAGTCTATTGGTATCATTGTTCCGACAGCAACTCACTTGATGTCTGTGTCATGTTTTGGTAATCCTTGTAATATTTCAAGCTTTTTCATTGTTATTAATGTTATATATGTTACAGTGATCTGTGATGTTGCTATTGTAATTGTTGTGGGGTGCCACGAACTGCACCCATATCAGATGGAAAACTTAATCAATAAATGTGTTCTGACTGCTCTACCAGCCAGCCATTCCCTTCTTTCTCTCCCTCTCCTCAGGCCTACCTATTCCCTAAGACAACAACGTTGAAATTAGGCCAATTAATAACCCTAAAATGGCCTCTAAATGTTCAAGGGAAAGGAAGAGTCACACGTCTCTCACTTTAAATCAAAAGTTAGAAATGATTAAGCTTAGTGAAGAAGTCGTGCTAAAAAGCCAAGATAGGCTGAAAACTAGACCTCTTGTGCCAGTTAGGCAAGTAGTGAACACAAAGGAAAAGTTCTTGAAGGAAGCTAAAAGTGCTACTCCAGTGAACACATGGATGATAAGAAAATGAAACAGCCTTATTACAGACAGGGAGAAAGTTTTAGTCGTCTGAATAGATCAAACCAGCCACAGCATTCCCTGAAGCCAAAACCTAATCCAGAGCAAGGCCCAAAATCTCCTCAATTCTGTGAAAGCTGAGAGAGGTGAGGAAGCTTCAGAAGAAAAGTTTGAAACTAGCAGAGGTTGGTTCATGAGATTTAAGGAAAGAAGCCATCTCCATAATCTAAAAGTACAAGATCAAGCAGAAAGTGCTGGTGGAAAAGCTACAGCCAAGTTATCCAGCAGATCTAGCTAAGATAATTGATGAAGATGGCTACACTAAACAACATATTTTCAGTGTAGATGAAACAGCCTTAATATCAGAAGAAGATGCCATCTGGGACTTTCCTAGCTAGAGAAATAAAGTCAGTGCCTGGCTTCAAAGCTTCAAAAAACAGGCTGACTCTCTCATTAGGGGCTAAGACAGCTGGTGACTTTAAGTTAAAGCCAATGCTAATTTACCATTCTGAAAATCCCAGGGTCCTTAAGAATGCTAAATCTACTCTGCCTGTGCTCTGTAAATGGAATGACAAAGCCTGAATGACAGCACATCTGTTTATAGCATGTTTGCTTAATATTTTAAGGCCTTTGTTGAAACCTAGTGCTCATAAAAAGATTCCTTTCAAAACACTATTTCTCATTGACAATGCACCTGATCACCCAAGAGCTCTGATAAAGATGTATATAAGGAGATTAATGTTTTCATGCCTGCTAATGCAACATCCATACTGCAGACCATAGATCAAGGAGTAATTTTGACTTTCTAGTCTTATTATTTAAGAAATACATTTCATAAGGATATAGCTGCCATAGATAGATTCCTCTGATGGATTGGGGCAAAGTGAACCGAAAACCTCTGGAAAGGATTCAACATTCTAGATGCCATTAAGAATATTCCTAATTCATGGGAGGTTAAAATATTAGCAGCTCTCACCCTATCTTTTCTTGTTGCATGGTCATCTCAGACTTAAAGCTATCATTCAATCTAGAAGAAGCAACTTCCAAAATTACTCCAGCTCAATAATCTGCCGAATACCAGACCATTCTACTATTATTGTTGCTGCTGTAATTGTTACTGCTGTATCAGTATTCTGACTCGAACCCAACAAAATAAGACAACAACATTTCTTAACTAGGTGCTTATTTATTAGATTCCTTAATGTACCTTTATCATAAATGTATAGGTGCAATAAAATTCATTAAAATGTCTAAAAAAGTAGTATAATTTGAATTCCTCTTAAAATTCAAGATAATTAGAAATGAGATTACTTGGCAATACTTTAGCTTGAGACAGAGGAGGATTAAAAAAAAAAGTTTGCCCAGATTCATGCAGACACAAATGGAACTTATTTCTAGGATGTGACTAACTTCCATACCCAGTCTCTTTTCTCCACTCCCAGCTTCTCAAATTTCTCTCCTTGACCCACTTGCCTTCTGTTTTGAGCCTCCTCTGCCACGAGATATGCTAGGACAAAAATTATGTTTATTGATAAATGGATGATCTCAATATTACAATAAACAGGAAAAAACTGACATTTCTATGTCTACTTAAAATAATTTTTAAAAATTGCTTTGTTTTCCTTAATCGTATGTTATGAATAATTTAGAAAATATAATGAAAATGAGTAATGTTCATAGAAACTGGAGATATCCACCATTAATATTTCTGTGCTTCTTTTTGATATTTTTTCTGTGTGTATATTGATTAGAGTTCATTCCTTTAATAAAAATTGAGTCTCTTTTATGTGTCAGGCAATGTTGTAGGTATTGAGTATACAGCAATAAAGAAAACAGGCACAAATTTCTAACCTAATAGAACTTATATTGTAGATGGGGAAGACAGACCACAAATTCCCAAAATGAGTAAGTTATATAGTGTATTAGAAGGTGACAAATGATATGGAGGAAAATATAGCAGGGCAGAGGGATAGAGCATGCTGCGCTGGAGTGAGGGCTCTCATTTGAAATAAGATGAGTCAGTCCCTAAGAAGGTGACATTTTACAAAAACTTGAAGGGGGTGAGGGACAAAGTCACATAGGTATGTCATAAAACAACTTCAAACTAACACAGAATACAAAAATAAGATTTATTTCTTGCTCACAATTTTGTGGGTGACCTGTGGTAGCTTTGTATCAGGTGGTAGTTGCCAGGGTGGTTTTCTTCTACATGTCTTTTATCTTGTCCTTGAGACCAGAGGATTGTCTGGGGCTTGTTATTCTTGTGACAAAGACAGAAGCACAATTTAAGATCCACAACTCAAACACATTTCGAGCATTTGCTTGCATCAAAGCTGCTAATGTACCATTTGCCCAAACGAGTCAAATGGCCAGGCCCAAGTCATGTGGCCAGGCTAATATGCAGAGAAGAGCACTTCTCATATGGAAGGGTGAAGATGAGGAAAGAAAGTAAATATTTCTAAACAATTGTCTACTCTATCACAGTCCTCCCTATTGCTTATAAATATCCATATTCCTTTCCTATCAAAATACACTCACCCCTATCCAAAGTCTCTAAAGAAGTCTCATCCATTGATAACATAAGGCTCAAAGTCCAAAATGGCATGGGCTACATGAGGTCCTGATGTGTGTCCCCTTGACCCAGAGACCCATGATCTAAAGTTATCTTCTCTCTTTGCATCCAAAATACAAAAATGAACAGGGAAGGCATACCCACAATAAACACTCCCTTTGAAAAAGAGAAGAACGAGAGGCACATGGCAATCAATCACTGGTCCATAGCAATTCTGAAGGCCCACTGTAAATGTGTTGCCATTTTCTTCTGAGGGAAAAATATATTCCTTGATTTGGCCCAAGATCTGACCCCAGGGAATCTCTGTCTAGTGCACTGTTTTCCAGCACTGTTGACAAAGCCCTCCATGGGTACAGGTAGAGATTTTTCCTTTTACATTCTCTTCCTCAGCCCCTTCTGAAAAGGGCAGTAGAGAATACACTATTCTTGAATCCTGAGTAGCTTTCTTAGCCTGTTTCCTGCCTACAGAATCTTAAGAGGACATTTTTACATATCACACTGTCAGTTTCTCTTAGTCTAGGCTGAGGTTGTTTCGCCAATACAATTTTCTCATTAACTTTGGAGGTTTTCCATGTATTTGATTCTAATAAAGGCCGACTGTCAAAACACACATTCTCAATTTTTCATTATACATATTTAAGGTATACAACATGATGTTTTGATATACATATATGCAGTGAAGTGATTACTCCAATCAAGCAAATTAGCATATCAATTATCTCATACAGTTATCCCTTCTTTTTTTCTTTTTTTATGGTAAGAGTATATAAAATCTACTCTCGTGGCAAATTTCCGGTACACAATATTGTTAACTATAGTTCTCATATTGTACATTAGATCTCCAGATTTATTCCTTCTTCATAACTGCAAGATTGTATCCTTGAACCTACAACTTCCCATTTCCCCTGCACCCCTACCCTTGGAAGCCACCATTCTACTCTGTTTCTATGTATTCAAATTCTTTTTTTCTTTTAGATTCCACATGTAAGTGAGATCATGCAGTATTTTCCTTTCTATTTTGAATAGATACTCAAAGGAAATGAAATCATCACCTCATAAAGATAGCTGTGCTCCCATGTTTACTGCAGCATTATCCACAATAGCCAAGACATGGAAGCAATTTAAGTGTCCATCAATGGATAAAAGGACAATATGGTATATATATATATACAAATACACGGACACAGATACATACAATGAAATATCATTCAGCCTTAAAAAAGAAGGAAATCCTGCCATTTTCAACAACATGGATGAGCCCAGAAGACACTATGCTAAGAGAAATAAAACAGCCACAGTTCTTTCTGAGACACATCTCCCTTTGTATACTCAATTATATGTACTTGGACGCATCAGCTTCTGTAAAGCACACTTAATGCAATACAGCAACGATCATTTATAACTTAATCACAAGGTTTCAAGTCACTTGGGCCTCTCTGCTTCGATGTGCAGCTTTACATTACGCAGAAGCTGGGATGCCTCTGCTCCATGTGTCTTTCATCCTTCTCTTGGGACCAGCAGGTTATCTAGAGGTCATGTTTTGCTCATGGCCATGGGGAAGTTCAAGCGTGGCCTCCAACTTCATTCTGTAAATGAATTACAGCATGGGAAAGGCACACAGATACTTAATCTCTTTGGCCCAGAAGTAACACATCACTTCAGTTCCCATTACACTTTACCAAAAGCAGTAATGTGGCCCCACATGGCTGCACAGGGACTGAAAATTCAGTCCCTAGCTGGGCATCTGCTCCCCTAAAACAACTCTACACTGTGGGAAGGGACCTCAAATCTTTGTAACTCAACTAGCCATTTCTGCCACAATGGAGAAATGCTTCACTGTATAGCCTTATGTAGGAGAAAGCACATGATAAAATATATACAGTATGGTGAGACCTCTGTGATCTATAGAGAGCTAGATGTGAAAGGATATGTAGACGTAAATGTAGATTTAGATCTATATCCAAAAGAATAGAGAAAAACATGCAATTATATATTGATAGTAGTTACTGCTGCATAGTGAGGTTACAGGTAATTTTATTTTTTTCACTTACATACAAATATGAAAAATTTATACTTTTCAAGAATAAAGTATAATTTTTATAATGAGAAAATAGTAAAGTACTATAAGAAGCTCAAATTTTTCTTTTGTAGCATAGTGACATTTGCTGCTTTCTCTAAGGATCTATAGTAAGACATTATTATTCTTTTTTAACTTTTTATTTTTTAAAAAAACTTAATGCTGAAAAAAATATACCCCTTTCTAATTTCTGTTGTCTCTTAGAGAAGATGATCATGCTTTGATTTTTGGTCTACCACTGATCTTGGTCATTGTTTTGAGAATCCTCACAAAACACTATATTACTCTGGGTATATTGATAGTTGAAGGCATTACCTTTCAGTGTACAGAGGATAATAGGCTTTTTCCCTATAATTTTAGAAGGAACTATTTCAAATGGCCTTGATGTCAAGTTCTACGTCATATATTCCCAAGAGACAGAAGAGTTAAAGGCACATAGAAAGTTAATTTTCTAATATTTTACCTATTGGTCCCTATTCCGAATTGATTTGTATTGGCAAATAGTCAAATAGTCACTTTCATCCTACGCTTGGTCATCTCTATCCACAGAAGTAGGCTGAATGTGTACTATCCAAACCATTTACTTAACTTGCTTTTCATGAGATTAACTTGTAAACTATAAGAATTTTGTTTATAAATGATTTCTTAGCAATAATGAAACTGAAGACTTCAATTACCAAAAGCCTAAGTAAACCATGGTTTTTAGGTCTTATTCCAAGTTTTATTTGCCTAAATCTAATTTTTTAAGCCCAGTCTTATTTTTCTGTCACAGAACACTTGCCAATTATCTTCTATAAGGAGAATACTCTTAAGAGTATTTTAAAAGGGGGAGGAGGGAATACAAAACAAATTAGCAACAGTCTATTTCCTCAAGAAGGTTAATAGCCAATTAGAGAAATAAAGCATATGTAGAAAATTACTTAGAGACTACAATAATATTATTATCAATATGGTCACATCCCATGTGATGCAAACAAAAGCAAGAAATCTCCCTCATTGGCCTCCCATTCTCTTTCTGATTCATTCAAAATCCCAGAGATTCACATAGTGCAACAGGGAATTTATCTGCATTCCCTTCGCTGTTGGAAAGATCATTTATGTCTACGTTATGTGTAGTGGCTAATAATATAGTTTCCAGAGTGACCGCCTGGGTTTGAATTCTGGTTCTATCACTTTCCAGATTGGGTAATGTACTAACTCTCTTGATTTTAGTTACCTCATCTATAAAACATGTAGTAAGAATTAAATGAGTTAATTTTTATAAAAATATTAGAACAGTACAGTACATAGAAAGTGCACAATAAAATGTCAGATATTAATATGTTGCTTCTATCTGCCACGTGGTGTTACTGTTGAAAATTTGTCTCCAAGGTCTGACAGATGAAATTGCCTACTCTTCAATGATATACCACTAGCTATTAACACGCAGGACACCTCAGTTGTTCAGTGTAAAACCATCCTACTTCCTGAGAGGTAAGGTTGGCAAAGGATGTCCCACCCTTGGGCTCCCAGGCTTGCAAAGGATTCATGTTCCTTTGGAAAGTTCAGGCTGAATTATAAAATTAATTCAATAATTTTCATAGATGTTAAATAATTTGCTATTTTATCCTCAGTAAAGACTATATGAAAAGGAAAGTAAAAATAATCAGTCTAGCACTAGAGACAGTGGTCATTGTCTATCTGTCCATAGCTTCTCCCAAATAAGCTGCTTCTGTCCAAAGTCTCCAGGACCTTGTTTGAACTACCTGACTTTCCTCCTTCACTCTAGTCACAAACATTGGCCCAGAGATGAACAACTGATCCAAAAGGAACCAGTGCATAGGTTAAACTGAATGAATCAGAAGGCTTCAATTACCAGAAGCCTAAATAAATCATGAGTTTTTAGGTTTTATTCCAAAATTCAAAGAAATATGGTGACTAAACCAATTGGTGGTTGAGTCACATTAATGGTAGAGCACAAAAGTAAAGGTCCATGTATTCCAACCGGAAGGACATGCTCCCTACCCTCTCAAGAGAGGCCTGATTTTTTAGCTGTTGCAATAAACTCCTTTTATTCTCAACAAGAAGTTTTTATTTTCGTAACCAAATAATCTCTAATCAAGAAAATATTTAACAATCAGCTGTTACATATCAAGATCTAAACTATCCTAAAGAGCACAGTATTGTGTAGGGACTTCTCTTTCCATTTTACAGATGAGAAAACTTGAGATTCAGAGAAAAAAAAAGACTTCCAAAGTCACATAGCAAGAATATGACAGGCCTAAGATACAAACCCAGCTCTATCTGATTCCAAATCTGAAAATATTTATAATACATGTTCAAGTATCTCTAATCATACTTATTGTATATGATATCATATAAATAAACAATGTTTAAATCAATGCCAGCATAACTTAACAAAATGAAATCTCTCCATAGCCATATTAATCTAACAAGAGATTTTTCTTGCATAATAATGATTCAAAATAAATCAAATTCAGGCTTCTCTTTTCAATTTAAAAATCTGGAAAGAGTGCTGCTCCCATCCTTTCAACAACAACAAAAAAAGTCAAGTAATCTGCAAATTCACAACTTCCATCTCAGGGAAACAAACACAAAATCTAAGAAAGGCAGGAGATATGAAGTACAAGTCCTAACTTACCTAGAGAAAACACCAGAAAACATATAAGATGATTGGAAGAAAACAACCAAAATTTTTAACAAATTGCTAAAAAGTCAAGTGTTACCTAATGTGAGAGAATCGAAATCCTATGAGCCACAAACACAAAGGGAATTTTTACCTATTCACAGATTCTTCTCCATGGACCTTTCCAGGTACTAACAAGAAAGATTGGGGGCAAGTAAAGAGTTAGAAGAAAGCCTTTCCTATAGAGAGGGCCCGAGGGAAGGGAATATCTACTGGAGTAAAAGTTCAAAGCTCCACCTGGATTCTTCTCCCTATCTTCCTTAGATAACAAAAGCCTTAAACTGCTGATGGAAGATACAGCAAAGCCATTTGCTCTCCGGTAAAAACTCAAGACCTATGCAGCTAGAGAAAGGGACTAGAAAAAATTCTGTGCTCCTCCAGATAGGGCAAGAAGTCGTCCTGATCTCAGATGATTACTGGTCTCCTACAGATGGAGGACTAGAAGAATCACTGAAAAGTTCCCACCCCTAAAGCTCAGAGACACAGTAGTTGCCTGCAATTCAGGCTGAAACAGTACAACAAAGAATGTCCTGCACCCCACACAGTACAACCAAGCTAGCAGTTATGAGTAACAAGTAATGGCAGTCCATTGTTAGGAGAGGGACAAGGGCTTAGAAAGAGACCCTGATTGAGGCAAAGGCACAAAGGGAACACTTAAGGCTGAAGATGAAACAGATATTGATAACAATTCTCCAACAAACTAGCTACCACTCTAAGAATAAGAAATTTCAAGCCTGTGGTGGGCTGAGGATGGCAATTGTAACAAAACCATACCCAGCTCAACTACTGATTAGATTGACTCAATATCCACCATCATTCTAAAACCTAGCAAAAGGTTGACATTTCCAAGCATAAATACTGTTATTCTCAGTCTCTACTGTTCTACATTAAATGTCCAACATTCAAACAAAAGAAATAATACAAATAAGCGAGAATACATAACACTTTGTCAAAAGACAAAGCAATTAATAGAACCAGACTTAGATATAACCTAAATGCTGCAATTAGCAAAGAATTTAAAATATGATTAATATGGTAACCACTTCAGCAGAAAGAGTGGACAACATTCATAAACAATTGGGAAATTTCAGCAGAAAGCTGGAAACCGTAAAACTAAATCAAATACAAATGCTACAAATAAAAAATATAGTAACAGAGATGAATAGGCCCTTAATGGGCTAATTAGTATACTCCAGGCAGCTGAGAAAAGAATCCATGAACTAAAGATAGGTCAATAGAAATTATCCTAACAGGAACACAAAGATAAAAAAGTAAAAACCATCAAACAAATAGAACAGGGACTCCAAGAGTTTTGGTACAATAATAAAAAGCCTAACTTTATGTAATTGGAGTCTCAGAAGGAGAAATAAAGCAGGGAAAAATACTAGAAGAAATAACGGTCAGGAATTCCCAAAATTAATAAAAGATATCAAACACAGATATAAGAAGCTCAGAGAACACCAAGGAGAATAAATATTTTTTTAAATGCCTAGATACATTATACTTTAACTGCTGAAAACCAAAGATACAAATTCTTGCAGGCAGTCAGGGAAAAGCTACATATTATACACAGAGGAACAAAGGCAAAATGTACAGGTGACTGCTTATCAAGAGCTATGCAAGTCAAAACAACATAGAATAGCACTCTGGGAGGCCGAGGCGGGTGGATTGTTTGAGCTCAGGAGTTCGAAACCAGCCTGAGCAAGAGCAAGACCCCGTCTCTACTAAAAAAAAAATAGAAAGAAATTATCTGGACAACTAAAAATATATAGAAAAAATTAGCCAGGCGTGGTGGCGCATGCCTATAGTCCCAGATACTCGGGAGGCTGAGGCAGGAGGATCGCTTGAGCCCAGGAGTTTGAAGTTGCTGTGAGCTAGGCTGACGTCACAGCACTCACTCTAGCCAGGGCAACAGAGTGAGAGACTCTGTCTCAAAAAAAAAAAAAAAAACATAGAAAAACAATTTTAAGGTACCAACAACCAAATAACTGTCAATCTACAAACTAAATCCAGTGAAAATGACTTTCAAAAATGAAGGAGATAGCATTCTGGGAGGCCGAGGCGGGCGGATTGTTTGAGCTCAGGAGTTCGAAACCAGCCTGAGGAAGAGCAAGACCCCGTCTCTACTAAATATAGAAGAAATTAATCAGACAACTAAAAATATATAGAAAAAAAATTAGCCGGGCATGGTGGCACATGCCTGTAGTCCCAGCTACTTGGGAGGCTGAGGCAGAAGGATTGCTTGAGCCCAGGGGTTTGAGGCTGCTGTGAGCTAGGCTGATGCCACGGCACTCTAGCCCGGGCAACAGAGCAAGACTCTGTCTCAAAAAAAAAAAAAGTAAAGGAGGAAAAATTTTGAGACAAAAGCTGAGAGGATTCATTTCCCACAGAAAATAATTTTAAGGAAATTTTTTTAGCGAAAAAAAAAAAAGAAGGAAAGAAAGAAAAAAGAATGATACCAGGCAGAATCTTGGATCTACACAAAGAAATACAGCACTATGAAAACCAAATAAATGCAGGAAAATACATAATTCTGATTTTCCTCATTTTTGGTTACTCTCTTGCAATAATAGAATCAGTATTTTATGTTTTTATTGCATAAGTAAAAGTAAAATGCATGACAACAGTTTCAAGGATTGAGAGCACAGATAATTGGGAGTACATTGTTATAAGATTCTTACATTTCACATGAATTAATATAATATTATGTGATGGCAAGCTTTGACTAAAGATCTATATTTTGAAAACTAAAGAAATCAATAAAAATGTTTAAAAAGAAGTGTAAAAAAGCCAATAGTGGAGATAAAACGTAATCATAAAAACAACTTTTAAAGGGGCAGGAAAATAGAAACAATATAAAAAACATATGGAACAAACAGAAAGCCACTAGCAACTGATCAATTTATTCAACCATATTAATAATTACAAAATTCAATGTAAATGATCTAAATAAATCAATTAAAACAAGACAAGAGTGCTGACTATCACCACTTCTATTCAACATAGTGATAGAAGTCCTAGCCAGAGCAATTAGGCAAGAAAAAAAAATAAGGAACATCTAAATCAGGAAAGAGGAGGCCAAACTATCCCTGTTTGCTGATGATATGACCTTGCATCTAGAAAACCCTAAAGACTCCACCAAAAGACTTCTGTAATTGATAAATAAATTCAGCAAAGTCTCAGGTTACAAAATCAATATATGCAAATTGGTAGCATTTCTATATACTAATAACAGTCAAGCTCAGAGTCAAATCAAGGATTCAATACCATTTACAATAGCTACAAAGAAAATAAAATACCTAGGAATATGTTTAACCAAAGAGATGAAATATTTCTACAGGGAGTACTACAAAACACTGATGAAAGAAATCAGAGATGACGCAAACAAATGGAAAAACATCCCATGCTCCTGGATTCAGAAAATCACCATGTTAAAATGTCCAGATGCTCCAATGTGACTTACAAATTCAATGTAATCTCAATCAAAATACCAACATCCTGTTTCACAGACCTAGAAAAAAATAATTATAAGCATCATTTGGAGCCAAAAAAGAGCCCAAATAGCCAAAAAATCTTAAGTAAAAAGAACAAATCTGGAGGCATCACATTACCTGACTTCAAATTATATTACAAAACAACATGGTACTGGTATAAAAGTAGAGACATTGATCAATGGAACAGAATACACAACCCTGAAATAAAACCATTTACCTACAATCAACTGATCTTTGATAAAGAAGACAATAATATACACTGGGGAAAGGAAGCCCTATTCAATAAATGGTGCTGGAAAATTGAATAGCTACATGCATCTCAAGAAAGGTAAAACAAACACCACATGTTCTCACCTATAAGTGGGAGCTAAAACAAAAGATATATATGATCATAAAGAATAGTATGGCCATTGGAGGAGGGTGAAGGGGTGAGGGATAAAAATCTACCTATCAAGTACAACATACACTTTTCTAGTGATGGGTACACTGAAAGCCCTGACTTCAGCATAATTTATCCACATAACGAAAAACACCAGAACTCCATAAATTTTTGAAATAAAAAATTTTGTAAAAAAAGAAAAATTGTAGAAATGGGCGATTCACTCAGGGGATAGGGTAAAAAATGAAGCATCAAAAGATTATTCCAGAATTCTAAGTTTGAAAAAAGGGAGGAATTATGTTGTACTACTTTCACCCTTCATGTAGATATACTCAGACAATTTTAGTTCTCAGAATAATACTCTTTAGACCTCTTTGACTTTTCATATTATTTTCTCAAACAAGCTTAAATATGTTTCTCATATCCTCTAATAATCCAGGAAAACTCCTATTCATCCTACAAAACCCTGATTAAGCATATCCTCTTCATACTTTTTTCTTAACTCAGTTGTTCTCAAATTTTAGTATGTAGATTCCTCCAGATTCTCCTGGAGGACTTGTTAAGACAAGATTTCTAGGCCTTAGTCCCAGAGTTTCTTATTCACTAGATCTACGATAAGACTGGAAAATTTGAGTTTCTAACTCATTCCCAGGTAATGCTGGTACTGCTAGTCTGGAAACCACACTCTGAGAATTACTGTCCTAAATTCTACCTGGAATTAATAATTTATTTTTCTGCATCACTTTAGTGGCCATACATGTTTCATTTGTTGCACTTATGTCATCATAACTTATGTTTTATAAAGTATAACTGGAGAGTTATACTCTTTCTGCTTCTTCCATTGTCACAATTCCTAATATAGTATCTGGAATATGAAAATCATTCAATAAATGTTGGCTGATCAAATAAAAAAAATTTTAAACCCTCTTTTAACACATTATCATATATGTTGCCTGTTTTCATTTTATAACTTTCCTCTTTTATTTTACAAATGTTTAAATACTTTTCCTCTATTCTTGGATAGCAGAGAAATATTACGATAATATCTTAGGTTCGCTTGGCCAATATATGACATTATAATATTCTTATATTCTCATAAATATAACAAAAGTAGATTTATTTTCCAATCTTTTCACACCATCACGTGTAACTTGGGAAGAGAGAAAGATAAATAGGTAGGTGGGTAGATAGATCTCCTACATCAATTTTAGGTTTTATATAATGAATCTAAAGAAAATGAATAAAATGAGTCATATCTTGGAAATATATTAATATAAAAGCAATATTTATAGAGCTTACTCTTGTTCATAAAGCTCAAAAATGATTACTGAAAAGCAGTGTACAAATTCTAATTTTAAAAAGCTATCTGAGGTTACTGTAAAATATTTTCATAATTTTATATCATTCATAATTTGTGTTAATTTTATTAATATAGACATTTTGACAAATAGTAATCTTCCTTTTAAATAAAAATCAAGCAAAAAAAGCATAATTTTCATTTTACTACATTGACTTCACTCCTTTATATGCATGTCACAGCATATGTAAACCTAAAACTACTAAGAGCTATAAAGTCAAGTAAAAGGATGTTGATCTCATTTTCCCAAAGAATTCTTTCCAGTTCTGTCTCTTTGCTTGGTTGCCTGATGCACGAGTTTATAATTTAGTTTGTAATTTCTCTGTTAGCAGCAGAAACTGCAGCTTTTTCCCCTAGAGCCACTGTTTATAATTTTTTTTTAATTTAATGCTGTCACTAGAGTTTTCTTCTCTAGTATACTGAACTTTTGGCAGTCCATATGGTCTTAACAAATTTCCCGGGTGCTGAACACCACCCAACCTGCATTTTCGGCAGCCTACAGAGATATTTAAGTCTGCTTTTGTCATTCTTTTTAATGCTGCTTACAATGTTTTTTGGAAGTGAAAGTTTGAAGTGGTTGGTGGAAATAACCGAGCTTCAAATGCCTGTATTATAAAGGCAAATGTATTGTCAAGGAAAATTCACTTCTGAGAGAAGGAAACAAAAGCCATTCACTTACCAATATTTTTGGAGAACTATTATGGAAATATGTGTTTGAGATGTATTCTTTGTACTTTCAGATTGTAGAGACAAGTTTTCTTTTATCCATTGTAAAAAGTAATGTACAATGTTTTCTTAACACAGCTTATAAATCTGGGTAAGTTTATGATGAGTATGAAATAGGCCCAATTGTCAACCTTGCTGATTACAGGATTTCAAATTAATTTTAGAGTATCAGTGAGGGGAAAATGCAGGTTCCCTACCACATAGCACTGTGCTAGCCTGGAGTGCTTAGTAAAATTGTTACAAAGTAGATGAGACAGGTACCAAGATAACTACTTGGGGGGGTGGGAGGATGTCCAGTACTTTCTTGCCCCAAAACAGCCAGCTCAAAACTGGCCCTGACTACTTCAGAGCAGCTTTGGCTGTTCTATAGCGCCCTTTAGCTAATTGTAATACTAAAATCCCTGCCTAGTGATATCGTAACATAATATGGGCTGCTTGATAGCATATGATGACGGTACTGCACCTGGATGATTTTGTTTCACTGTGAACGAGCAAATACACAATGTAAAAACTTTGCATCACTCACTAGGAAGGGATTTAAGGTAATATCACAGGGTGGGCAGTAGAGCATTTTGCTAGCAAGAAGCTCCTATGGAAGAAATTCCTGTGCCAGCCCGGAGCAAGTGTCCTAGTAAGTAACCTCTAATAAACTCATCTAACTCATCAAGCTGGTTTTGTTTGAGTCATTCTTTGGTCTCTCAGTTTGGGGGATGGTTTTTCTATACTGTCCCAGGATTTTCACAAAACAATTGGCATATATTTATTGGTTGGCTAAATTGAAATAATTGCTAATCAGTTAATGATACTAGATGAATAAATGATATTAAGACTGCATAGACAGGAAAAAAGTATTTAAAAATCTTAAACTATATTTAGAAATTGGTGTGTGTATATATATCCCCTTTTTCCTCAATTTATTCCTCAATTTTACATTGCTATCCACAAAACCCTAGGAAATAGGCAGGCATTATTAATACCCTGATTTTATAGAACAATGTCTAGAACCTAGGTTTTCCTAACTCCGACACCATACACTTAAGGATTTACACTATTTTTGCCCAATTTGAAAAATATGTTGGTCATTATATAATGCACATTTTGGCATTTTTCAAAACGGCTTCTCAGAAAATTAACCCCTTTCTTTGCTTCGTGTCCACAATTGTGTGAGTCAGTCTCGTGGGAGACAGAGTTGCCAATGTCTAGAAGGCCAAATACTTGTACTCCTAGCCCCCTGGCAACCAGGGTGCGGACTCATGTGCTAAGCTCAACAAACCTGGTGTGCTATCTGGGATTTTGAGTCTGGCATGAGGATTCAAAAAAGAGACAGTTCATAGTTTCCAGCTTTAGTAGCATCCAGTATCTAGTTTCCAGTGATAATGTTGGCAACAGAATCAAGAATCTAAGAGTCCAGGAGTGATATCATCAGTGGCACAATTATAAGCAGAGCATTCTGCAGTGTGATTTGGGTATGTCTGTAGCTACATCCTGAGCCTCGTTTTGTGCCTGGTTTTCCAACCTTTCATCAATTCTGTAACCTAAAGGATGCCCACCTAGAAAATACCTTTTCAATTTTAGTTAACCATAATTGGTCTCTGTATCTTGTACACTTACAGGTTGCCAGGACTAAAGGATAATTATCTACTTACCCCTGTACCACACTATTTCCCTATACCCTATTTTTATCAGCAGTGAGTATAGTGATATCAGTTATCTCCCAAAATCCATTGTTCCCTTTTCTTTAATTGCAAAATCCCTGATTTTGGTTAGGTCACTCAATCAGACTTCTTTTCTCAAATTTCCTGCAGCTAGGTTGGTTCATATAACTAAGTTCTGACTTAAGGGATATGAATGTAAATGATGGGTACAACTTCTGTGTCATGATATTAACAGAAAGAGCATTCTCTCCACTTCACCTTTGCCCCTTACTTCCAGCTAGAAGGCAGACATGATGGTGGGAGCTAAAGCAGCTCTTTTAGGCCATGAGATGGAAGCCACAAGTTAAGAATAGCAGAGCAACAGTGTAGAAGGAGAGTGAGTCCTGGATGAAGTGCAGCCTGCAGCCCTGGTCTGCTTACCCTTTGACTATTCTTATAAAATAAATGAACTTCTGTTTTTAAGCCACTGTTATTTTGGACTTTGTTACAAAGCCAAAAATGCATTCTAGCTAATGTGGCCATCAGCACTTTCAACTACATTACCCAACCGCTTGCCAGTCATCTTTAATCTTGGATTCTGTTGAAGCTTTCCTATGAGAAAAGCAGCATTACTTCATGTGCCTCCCGCTTCGAGCTTTTTGAAATTCAGTCACTTTTTTGGCCAAATGTAATACCTAGTCAGCAGTAATAGAAGTGAGAAGAAATTACAGGGGGATTGCTTGGTCCCTTGGGCCACACTGGCAGAAATGGAAGCCCCAGTGTTGCACAAAGAGACTTAGCAGAGTCTAACGAGCATGGAAAGGTCAGGCCTTAGTTTTATATGATGCTGGAAGAGTGGTATGAGGCCTTTCAGCAGTACTTAAATAACATTTTCATGCTGGTTTTCATTCTGAGGTTCATGCCACACCGCCTAAATAGAAGAACAAAACAGCTGTGTTTAGATTTATGATACACTTTTGTTATTGACAAAATTGCAGTTGAGGTTACTTTTTATTTATACCACTAAAAAAATATTCCAAAAGGTCGTCTCTCTCTTTCCAATTAAACAAAATCTCTATTTCATAAATTAAAGTTAATAAAGTCAAATGCAATTGAGTTATGAAAATCTTTATTTCCTCAGCTCACAGTTGACCATCCCCATGTGCATATGATAAAAGTGTAGAGAAACAAGCAGCTTTGCTAAACATTTTGGTATGTGGAGAAACCATTACAGCACTGATGCTAAGGGACTGCAATCACACTCACATCATCAGAATGAAACCCGCTGACTGCAATAAATTACTGTGCATGTTAGAGCCTTGATTTGACCCAAAGTGCTTTATAATGGGTGATTTCTGTATCTAAATCTCTGCTTTCTTTGGAGTAAAAAGAAAAACCTGGAATCTTTTCCTATTTATGGCTCATGTTCTATAGCTAATAAAAAAAAAGAAACCCTATTTTTGCATTGCTGCAAGAATGTTAAAGTTTACTGCTTCCAGGAAGTAAAACTGAGTCATTAGTAATTATGAGCATTAAAATTACTATCACTGTTAATTTTTTCTACCCAACTATTAACACTAGAACACTTCAAGTACAGTTCAAACGGTAAAAAAAACATTTTTTTAAAAGACACACATAACATAGAGTCATCTTTTTGAGCCTTATCAATTTCCTCCCTTATGTATTAGAAAGCCAAGAGATCTGATAACTTCTTCCCTATGTTCTGATACTTATCAGGACAAGTATCTCTTAATAGTATAAAGATGACCAGCCAACAGCTCAGCTGCCAAAAATGACTGCTTTAAAGTTCTTGTAACATCAGCCTAAGGCAGCCTAATAGACAAGAAAGAAACAAATCACAGACCTTTGAACATGACTAAGCAAACCACAGCCAAATGGATAATGTGTTATAAAGAACTTGTACTATTTGGATGCTGGGGTTTCTTCTATCACATACATTCCATAATGGCTAGAAATTCCATTAGTACTAAATACCCACTGAGCTCTAAGCCAAGAAGAGAAATGAAATCCTATGTATACAATATCAAAACGGCCAATTAATTCAGTTTGTTTCAATAACTATTCACAAAATACTGTCTACACGCCAGGCAATAGTGTAGGTTATAAAGCTATAGCAGTGAGAGAGAGAAGAACTAAGGTGGCTGACTAGAAACATCACTCCTCAGACTGTCCCGGCAGGAAGGTTGGATATTGGATTGAGGAGAGGGGCAAAGAGATGCAGCTCAGGTGTGGATCACAGAGAGTGACAACAGAGACATCTGGGGACCCCGCAGAGAAAAACTGCAAAGCTGAGAAGGAAGAGGATAAAGAGGAGACGATAGCAAGGATCAGCCCATAGAGACTCAGAGCCCAGTGAAAGGGTAAGGGGTGATTCTCTTCCCACTCCATGCACCTTCAGTGAACAGCAGGCCACTAAGCTTATGGAAGGCTTTCCACCCTCCATGAGCCCAGGCGTGGTGGCAAGTAAGGAATAGTAAGGTGAACTAGTGAGCCCCAAGAGTTAGGGCAGGCTGTGAGGGGCTCCCCCTGGGAGAGTGCCACAAGAGGCCAGAGTGCCAGCTTTCTTCCATGCAGACACTTCCTCCCCTGCACCTCCCCTAACTACTACAATTGAGAAAGCAGTTTGAGCTCGGGCTGATCAGGAGCCGTAGACCCTTCCCCACCCATTACAACCATGAGAATAGTTTGAGATGAGAAGTTAGTGAATGGAAGCTTCTTTCAGGCGGGTTCACACGCCAGTGGCTTAGATAAGCAAGCTGGTCCTAGTGGCCCCCAGACATGAGAGGGGTGAAGGAGGATGCAGGGGAGAAGTATCAGAGCTGGACTCAGGTGGCAAAGAAGCCCAGGTGGATATATCCGATGGGAAAATGTGGTGGCGTGCTGAGGAACGAGGATCTAGGAGCTCACCCATTCCCCCTCCCACCTGGAGAACCATTATACTGGATACAGGTGTGGCATTTGCGGAGGAATAACCTAGCCCCTGGCTCCATGGCAACCAAATGCTTCTCACCGAGGCATGCCGCCTGACCGGGTGCTGAGGCACCTCTCCCAACTCATTACAACAGGGAGAGCAGTTTGTGCCAAGATCATGAGTGGTCTCTTCTCTCCAGTAGGTGCATGTTCCAGGCTGAGGTCCTCACAGATAGAGGGGCCGACAGCTCTTCCTTTGAGGACTTGTAGTGGAACAGAGGTGCATAATGTGGGAACTCCCAGCCCACTGCGTTTCACAGAGACGCACACTAGTGAGTGAGACACACAGACCAGGGGGAGGAGTGGGAACTGGACTTGGGTAATAAGGGAGCACATTTGGACTGACTTGACCGGAGTGTTCTGTGGGGGTCCAAGGAGTGGCAATTTGGGAAAGTGTCCATCCCTCCCCGCAAAAAACACTGTGCTACCAAATAAGAATGGAGAGATCCCAGCCAGAGGTCTTAGCACGCAAGCATTTAGGCCCCTCCCTGGTGAACAAACTTCCTGGTTTGGAGAGCTTGTCCTGACCCTCCCACCAGTGGCTCCCCCTAGTGGCCAGAAAAGCAACTTCTGAGCCTTGCAGAGGCTTTGCAGAGCAAAGCCTTTCAGGCTCCCTCAACCTCGGTGGTGGGAGAGATCAAGCAAACCCCTGGGAGCTACAGGGTCCCTCCTAAAGTTTGGGACATTCAAGTACTCGACCTGGAGTGGAGGCTCTGGGGCACCAGAGCCTACCACAGGCACAAAAGAAGTTGGGTCTTTCACACAAACATCAACCAATGAAGGCAGAACAACTCTATAGATCATCATAGCATCTTCCAACTCAAGCAAACAGTCTGTGGCTAATTCATACTCGTAAGTACCATCCACTATCTTGGAGATTAAGGTGAGGGACCCAACACAATTCACGCTCCTGGGAAGAGGTGAAGACAGCAGGACAGAGGCAACCCAAGAGGATCATCAAACTTGCTTGATCACCCCATAGGCAACTCGGGAGCAGCACTCTTCTCCCTGGTTCAGTCAGGGACTGATCTATGGGGACACAAGCCAGGCCTGGTACCCCCAGGCCAACAAACCAGGCCTGGTACCCTGCCAGGACTCAACAGAGAGACCGCATGAAAAAGAATCAGTGAAAGAACTCCAGAAGTATGAAAAATCAGAGCAAAAGGACACCCCCAAAAGGAAAATGGAAACTAACACAAAGAAACCACAATAACAATACAGGAAATGAATGAAAAATTCACTAAAGAAATCAAATTATTTAAAAAAATCAAATAGAACTTCTGGAAATGAAAAATTCATTCAAGGAAATGCAAAACAGAGTTGACATTTTAAAGAATAGACTAGACCAGGCAGAAGAAAGAATCTCAGAGCTTGAAGGCAACACCTTTGAATTAAACAAGTCAGTCAAAGAACAGAAAATTAAGACAAATGAATAAAGCCTACAAGAAATATGATATTCTGTAAAGAGGCCTAACGTAAGAATCACAGGCATCCCTGAGGGTGAAGAAGAAAACACACAGGGTTGGAAAACCAATTTGAGGGAATAATTGAGGAAAACTTCCCTGGTCGTGCTAGAAATTTAGACATCCAGGTATGAGAAGATCAATAAACATCTGGGAGATTCATCACAAAAAGGCAATCACCACAATACATAGTCATCAAATTAGCCACAGTCAATACAAAGGAGGAACTCCTGAGAACCATAAGGCAAAAACATCAGGCAACTTACAAAGGAAAACCCATCAGACTAACTGCAAACTTCTCAACTGAGACCTTACAAGCCAGAAAGGATTGAGGCCCCATTCTCAGTCTTCTCAAAAAGAACAATGGCCAGGCTAGAATTGCGTATTTTGAAAAACTAAGTTTCTTATATGAAGGAGAAATAAAGACTTTTTCAGACAAGCAAACACTGAGAGAATCTGTCAAGACCAGACTTGCCCTGCAGGAAGTACTCAGAACCACATTATACATGTGGATCAGAACAACCAGATACTCACCAGTATAAAATCTCATGAAAGCTAAAGGTCAGAGCCCAGATACCACAATGGCTCAAGAGGTAAAACAATGCAATAAAGTTCTACTCAACAAGATGAACAGAAATCCACCCTATTTATCAATTCTTTCAATAAATGTGAATGGCTTGAACTCCCCACTTAAGAGACATAGGCTGGTTTAATGGATAAAAAAAATAAGCAAAGTATCTTCTGTCTCCAAAAAACACATCTAACATACAAGGATTCATTCAGACTCAAGGTGAAGGGATGGAAAACAACATTCCATGCAAATGGAAACCAAAAGAAATCTGGTATAGCCATTTCTTATCAGATAGCTTAGACTTCAAATCAACAAAAGTAAAGAAAGACAAAGATGGTCATTATGTAATGGTGAAGGGAACAATTCAACAAAAAGGCAACAATCCTAAATATCTATGCCCCTAACACAGGTGCTCCAAGATTCATAAAGCAAACCCTACTTGATCTAAACAAAATGATAAACAGCAGCTTCATAACAGCTGGGGACTTCAATACCCCACTGACAGAATGAGACAGATCCTCCAAGTAGAAAATAAAGAAAGAAACACTTGACTCAAATGAGACTCTAGAGCAAATGGTCCTAACAAACATTTACAGAACACTCTACACAAAAACTACTGAGTACACATTCTTCTCATCACGACATGGAACATTCTCTAAGATTAATCACATTTGAGGCCACAAAATATGTCATAACTAATTCAAAAAAAGAGAAATTATACCATGTATCTTTTCAGACCACAGTGGAAGAAAATTAGAAATCAACTCCAACAGAACCACTCAATTCCACAAAAAGTCATGGAAATTAAACAACCTGCTGCTGAATGACTATTGGATCAAGGAGGAAATCAAGATCAAAATCAAAAGATTCCTCAAATTAAATGACAAAGGGGACATGAGTTATCAAAATCTATGGGATTCAGTAAAAGCAGTCCTAAAGGGAAAATTCAATGTCTATATCCAAAAGACAGAAAAATCACAAATCAGCAATCTATAAATCACCTGAAGGAACTAGTAAAGAGAGAGCAAAACAAACCCAAATCCAGCAAAAGAAAATAAATAATTAGGTCAGCAAAGAACTAAATGAAATTGAAAACAAAACAATACAGAAGATTAATGAAACAAAAAGTTGGTTCTTTGAAAAGATAAACAAAAATTGAAAGACCTGTTGCTAGATTAACCAGAAATAGAAAAGAAAGGAGCCTAATAAGCTCAATCAGAAATGAAAAAAGAAATATTACAACTGACACCACAGAAATAAAAAATATCATCTGTCAATGTTATAAAAATCTCTGCGTATATAAACTTGAAAACGTATATGTATACCATGGAGTACTATTCGGCTTTAAGAAACAATGGTGATATAGCACCTCTTGTATACTCCTGGATAGAGCTGGAACGCATTCTACTAAGTGAGGTATCCCAAGAATGGAAAGACAAGCACCACATGTACTCACCACCATCAAATTGGTATTAACTGATCAACACATACGTGCACATATAAGAATAACATCTATTGGATGTTGGGCAGGGGGAGGGGGAGGGGAGGGGGGAGGAGGGAGGAGGGGACGGGCATATGCATACACAAAGAGTGCAATGCGCACCACCTGAAGGATGGACATATTTGAAACTCGGACTTGGCGGGGAGAGGGGGGCAAGGGCAACGTACGTAACCTAAACATCTGTACCCCCATAATATGCTGAAATAAAAAAAAAAAAAAAAGAAAACTACAGGCAAATTTTACTTTTAAATTTTGATTTAAAATTCCTAAATTAATTTAGGTAAATACATTCCAACAATATTGTAGAAGACTAAAACCTCCATTCCAACTGATATTTATTCCAAGAAGGAAGCATTTTGCAAAATTTTAAACCCACTGATTTAATCATCACTGGTAATCAGTGTCAGGTAAATCAAAATAACAATGGTATTATTATACTAAGTTTTACCCAACAAATTGATAAAAGTTTAAAAGAACTATAATATATGATAAGGTGGCAATTAAAACTAGTGGGGAAAGAGGAATGGGATTAATTAATAAAGTGTGTTTGGGTCATTGCCTACCTAGTGGAATACTGTTTAGAACCCCAACTCATATAATATACAAAAGAAAAAAACCTCAACTAAAGACATATATAGATATAAAAAATGAAATAAAATGATTAGAAAAAATACAGAACCATTCTTCTTCTTCTCCTTCTTCTTCTTCTTCTCTCTTAATCTCTATCTCTATCTCTGTATCTTAGTTTCAGTTTAGTTTTTGGTTTGAAATGAGAGGAGACTTCCAAGGCAAGAAACAAAACTTAGTTTTAAGGAGGAGAAAGAAGTGACAGATTTGCCTACAGAATAAATATAAACTATGTTTGATGAAAACCATAAGGGTAAGAAAATATTAACACAGATAGAATTAATATGCTAAGAATTCCTAAAACTCACTAAGAAAAAGACAATCCAACAGAAAATCAGTAAAAGTCATAAATTGGCAACCCACCGAAAAACAAACTCAGATACCCAACCATTATATGCAAAGATAATTAACCTCAACAATAATTACAATGAAAACTTAAATAACAAGATTGCTTTTGTTTGTTTGTTTTAGCTTAAATGCATTTTATTTTTAGACAACCTACATGACATGTTTTTCCCTTAAAAACAATGCCTCCACTCCAAATAAATCACTGTCAAAATAAATGAAGAGCTCTAGATGACATCAGTCCCATTTGTCTTAAGTCCTGGTGTTGTGTGGGTGACAAACAGTAGCCAGTTATGATGACAGGGGATAGATCCAAAGTAATTGCCAAATTTGTTAACATTTTTCCATTTCTCAACCATCCTTAAAGAGAATCCTGTATGGGGTCACACCATCCTCACTGTAGTCCATAAAGCAACCATGCCATCTGGATTCATGTTTTCACCAATAAAGAACAGGTAGTTTTTGACATTAGCAAGGATGTGTTTGATTTGTTCTGCAGCCTCATCATAAAAGGTTTTACTCTTTCTGGTCTCTGTTCGTCAAGTTTGCCTTTGAATGACTTCATGTAATCTTTTTTTTTTTTGAGACAGAGTCTCGCTTTGTTGCCCGGGCTAGAGTGAGTGCCCTGGCGTCAGCCTAGTTCACAGCAACCGCAAACTCCTGGGCTCAAGCAATCCTTCTGCCTCAGCCTCCCGAGTAGCTGGGACTACAGACATGAGCCACCATGATCGGCTAATTTTTTATATATATATATATATATTTAGTTGTCCAGCTAATTTCTTTCTATTTTTTTGGTAGAGATGGGATCTCGCTCTTGCTCAGGCTGGTCTGGAACTCCTGAGCTCAAACGATCCGCCCGCCCCGGCCTCCCAGAGTGCTAGGATTACAGGCGTGAGCCACCGCACCCGGCCTTCATGTAATCTTGGATGTACTTCTTCTATGCTTCCATTGTGAAGCTGGCTTCCAACAAGTGATGGTTCGTGATGATACTAACACTAGTGATTACTGTGCTTTCCGTACCTTTGCCCTCAGGGCCTTCAGTGGAAGCATTTCCACCAATGAGCGAGTCATCAATGTTTCCCTCTGTCCTACTGACCACCTTCCTTTCTGCTCCACCTCCAGGCACAGGCCATCCGCGATCTCTCAGATCTTTTTTTTTTTTCTTTTTTCTTTTTCTTTTCTTTTTTTTGTTTTTTTGTTTTCTATATCTTTTTTTGTATTATTTCAGGGTATTATGAGGGTACAAACATTATGGTTACATTTTATGTCTTTGCCTCACCCAAGCGAGGGTTAGAGGCATGCCCTTCCCCACTACAGTGCTCCCCATGTCCTTTAGTTGTGGGTTTACCCCCCATCCCCCTAATCCCTGGAGAGTATTTCTGCCTCGTGAGCACCCTGGTGTTCATCAGCTAGTAACAATTTGATGGCAAGAACAAGTGGAGCCCATTCTTCCGATCTTGTGATACCTCACTTTGGACAATGGGCTTAAGTTTAATCCAGAAAAATATAAGAGGTGCTAGATCACTGTCGTTTCTTATGATTGAGTAATATTCCATTGTATACATATACCAAATTTTATTAATCCACTCATGGATTGACGGGCACTTGGGTTGTTTCCACATCTTTGCAATAGTGAATTGTGCTGCCATAAACATTCGCGTCTCAGATCTTGCAAATGTCGGAGAACATCTCATTGTGGCTGATGAGGTCCGGGTAATCATGACAGCAGCTGAAGGCTGAAGGGAGATGGCAGGCAGCGCTAGCTTAGCAGGAGCCAGGAGCTGGAAGCAAGGGCGGTGAAGCCTGAGCAGCCATAGGGTGGGGGAGAGCCGGGAGCAGGCGGAAAAGCACAAGATTGCTTTTTCACAAATCGAGTTGTCAACTATCTAATTAGTTGCAAAGAGCCAGTGCTAATGGTGGTGTAAGAACTAGGAGATCTCATACATTATGGAAGTATAATATGATGCAATCTTTTGCAAGGACTATTTGACAGTATACAGTAAAATACAAATATTCATTTCTTATTATTCAACAATCCTACTTTTTAGCAATCCACACTATTGGAATAGTAAAGATAATACATGGAAGTAGAGGCAAGGATCTTCACTACAACGTGGTTTTTAATAAAAAACCAAAACCTCAGAAACAACCCAAATGTATGTTAATGATGAAATGATTTTAACAACACAGTACATCCATTCAACAGAATTCTGTGAAGTTTTTAAAAAGAGACAAGATCACATGCACTGACCTATAGAAATTTCCACGACATAGTAAGTAAAAGTTAAAGTATTATTAATAGTATAATCCTATTTTCATAAAAAGAAAATATGCGTAATTTGTATGTTTATAAGCAATGATTCCTATTTTTATGTTACTCAACAAATCCTTAGATCTCTCATTGAGAGATCTAATGCTTATTAGTTTAAATTCTTTTTTAAAAAATAGAGTATTCTGTTCTTTAATAAAATGTATTTGTCTTGAGCACTTTATCTTGATTCCAAATGTTGCATTTACCACAGCAAGTCTACACAGTACTTCAAGAAAACACCAGCTTATTGGGGGCTACAGTGGTCCAGGGGATTGGAGTATTGGAGTCCACACAAACATGCTGATTTAGCACGGCTTTCAGCACTGAGAAATATGACACCCAATGCAGAAGACATCAGAACCAAAACTTATGCTCTAAACATAGGCAAGGGTAGATATCAGCGTAATCAATGGAAACTGCTAAAATTGAAGTACAAAGTGTATCAGTCTTTCCAAGAACAAACATTAGGAGTGAAAAAGGAAATAGTGTTGGCATCCAGTTATCGATTCTTTCATCGTTCAGCAAAGGGTCTTTGTGCACTGAAAGTGTGCCAAGCTTGGTTAATAGTTGAGGAGATGTGTGTCATCTCTCCCTTCTCAGATGGGTTTACAGAGGAAGGTGGAATATAGACAGTGTATGAGGCGGTGGTTAGGTGCTATGATAAGGGTACATTCACAGTGGTGTGAGCCAACACAGGAGTGACACCTCACTTCAGGTGTGCTGAGGGTTGGTTAGTAAAGAGCAGGGAGGTGAAGAAAAAGCCCAGAATGGATGTTCTTTTTAATCTAAACTATAAAAAATCACTCAAATTTAGCCAAATGAAGCAGCGAGGACTGGAGAGTACTTAAGGCAGAAGAAACGGTATTTGCAAAGCCCCTCGGTGGAAGAGCACACAGCATTTGGGCACAGGCAGGAAGCTCACTGTGCCTGTGAGGGGAGGAGGGAGAGGCGGGGGTCGGGTGGGGGTAGGGAGTGGGCGGTGTTGAGAACAAGAGGGGAAGTAATGAGACCTAGATTAGACAGGTAAGCAGGGACCTAGGGATGAGGGTAGAGTTGGTCTCAGACACTTCCCATGGGCAGCTTTCCATGCACACACCACGGTTGTTTGGGTATGAATGTTACATTTTTTTCTGTGCTAATATTAATGTAGGTTGACTGATCATTAAAAAATTCTATGTGCAGTATGATTTTCCATTTCGCTTCAGTTTTTCACTGAACATTTTTGTAATATACTCTGTCTCCATTCATTGCATCTAAATGTTGCTTCTTGTTTCTGCACTGTTTTGCATGAAAGGGTGAATAAGTTATTAGATAGAAGTAGATGTGCAGAATCCAAATCACTAATCAACATAAATCCCGTCAAGAGTTAATTTTCTCAACTTGTTGCAGGTTTACTTGATGTTGGAATCAGCTTTATATAAATACATAGACACAGTTAGCCCTCTGTGTAAGTGGGTTCCAGCATCTGTGCTGCAGATGAGAAATATTTGGGGGGAAAAAAAGATGGTTGCATCTGTACTGAACGTGTATAGACTTTTTCCCCTATCATTATTTTCCAAACAATACAGTGTAACAACTATTTACATAGCACTTACATTGTATTAGGTATTACAAGTAATACAGAGATGATTTAAAGTATATGGGAGGGTAGTATAGGTTATATGAAAATACTACACCATGTTATACAAAGGATTTAAGCATCCGTGGATTTTGGCATCCATGGGGGGGCTGGAACCAATCATCCATGAATACCAGGGAACAATGTATATGCATATAAACATGCATAAACATATATATATTCAGATACCAGTATATGAATGGGGTCATGGTTCACGTTCATTTCTTTAATGCATTGAAGTTTGTCAGCCAGTTGCCATAATTACTTCAAGTAAGCACAATTAGGCACAGCAGGTTCTTTATGCTATGCTACACAAGTCATTTGTCAGATTATATTTGCTATTTTCTTCACATGATAGCGTTTCTTGTTCAGGGATGCCCCAGTGTTTAGGAAATAGGTGACTCAGAGAGCCGTTCCGGAAATGAAATGTGGGGCTCCAGGTAACTGGCAATAAAGAAGTTGAAATTGGCAATTAAGAAACCAGAAATTAAGCATTTGTGTTCCAGAACCTTAATGAGTTTGACTCGTAGTCTCAGAGACCTGCTGTGGCCTAATGGAAATACCAACTCAACCTCTCTCGGTGAGGAATTAGAAAAACTGAAGCCTCAAAAATAGTAATTCAGCAACACACAGAGCTTTCATTCATAGAGTGGCATTTTTGACACAGTATTTCAGAACATATATAATTCATGGGAAAACTGTAATATTTCTGACAAAGAGTGTCCTCCAAAGAACACTTTTCTTCCTTAGAACCACCTGAGAGCCGTCTATGACAATAAAGTTTAAAAAGTCTTTCGTGATTAAATTCTTCTGAAAATATTTTCAACAGTTCACTCAGAAGATTTTCAATGTCCTCCTCATACTAATCCATTCCCATATTTTTCTTACTGCTTATTATATTGAGAGTTTTATTATTACATGTTAATTTATATTCCATAGATGAATATTTCTTAAACATGAATCAATGGATTCATGAAGGAAACTGTGGGTTTGTACTCAGCCTTTAAGTATCTCAAGGATATTTTAAGTTGTGGTTTTTTTTCCCAAAATATTACGGGGATACGTTTAGGTTACATATTGCCTTTGTACTGCCTAAGTCAGAGCTGCAAGTTAAGTTGTGTTTTATAAGCATTTGTAAATATTAAACGTTTTATATTTGGACCACCTGTGACCTGACTATTCCCCCACATTCTCTATGCCTAAATCGATGTTTGAGCATTATCTTAATAGTGATCTATTAAAGAAAGAGTAGAGGCAGACTTCATTCTTCAGAGATGCTTTCGAGCCGCTCAAAGGCCAATGGTGAGATGTCAAACCGTGGGCTGAGGGTTCCATAGGTAATTAGAACACTCTGGGTTTAGAAACTCTTCTCCTCTAGGGTCCCTTGTTACTTCAACCAGATTTTGAACTTCTCAGAGACAAAGCCTTGTCTTTGCCTTGCTATCCCTCAGGTCAAAAGTTATGCACATGCCTGTTAAGTTGCCAAGGAATGAATGAGGTATGTTGTTAAAATATTGTTGTTTTATTTTCTTTGGCATCTGAATACTTCTTCCTAGGACCCGAAAGTATACCTCTGTAGGATACTATGCCCTCCCATCACGTTGCACCAACAGGAATGTATATGTCTGTCTCAGCAAATGTGGAGGTGAGACAAAATCAAGAATAAATTATCTCCAAAGTGATACATAGCCTTTTTATCAGTTAAGTTAGTCTTCAACAGAAAACATACTAATTAAAATCTCTAATATGCCACATGAGTTGATTTCATGGGAGAAAGTTCTGAAAGTCAAAACATGTTTTCTTGTATGGTTTGGTTTTTCTGGAAAATAACTTGAACTTGTGTCCCACTTGGCTTTACTGTAATGACCCCAACTCCCAATGGAGAGCTATATTCTGAAGTAGCAAAACCTCTGATTCCAAAGTCCTGACACAGTATGAAATTTCCACATGGAAAACTGAAACCCTTCAATAAAGTACAACGGATACAGCATGAAAATAACTTTTAAATACCAGATATCACGCTGTAATGGAATATGCTAAAAACAACTTCCAGGAAAATGAAATAAAAGTATTGGTATTGGTTACTGAAATCACAAGGAAGTTAACATACATGTAATATATATAATATTTTAAACTATGATATGCAATAGTTCCATTCCTTAAGCCTCAGGGGGGAGTTCTGAATAAATTTCTGCAATTACAAAATTACTCCCATTATATCCTGAGACATCAATAAATGCATTATAAAATGTATTTTAATGAAATCAGAAGTCCACTACTCTATGTAAACCCACTGACATGGAATAAGCTAGAATAAATAAGCTCTTTCTCAGTTAGCTAGATTTTGGTTCAGAAATTCCAGATCTACTGATCCGAAACTTAAGTACTGATTTTGTTTTTTTGTTTGCTTTTGTTTTGTTTCTTTTTATTATTTAAATTGGTAGCTTATTATTAAAAAATTTTAATTTATTTTATGTAATGGAATATATGTCCATCATAAACATTCAAATAATATATGCACATATAATGTGAAAATTACAGTTATAACACTTCTTTTTCTTCTCCTAAATCCACTTTCTAGAATTACCACTATTTGCAGTTTCGTTTCATCTTTCCAGAAAACTCACCATATGCAGAAATCGTTTTTGTAGGAATGGGATATTATATGTACCAGTTAGGGTTATACCATGAAACAGCACCCTCAAATTAAAATAAAGTGAGGAGAATTTAATAACCAAATTAGGTATAAAGTTGTGGCAACATGGATGCAGGGAAAATGCAGTACCTTGGGGCTTCACTGTGGGTGCCATTACCTCCCTAGAACTGAGGGAGTGGTTACCCAACCTGAAGACAGGTATGTAGAGAGGGCTGCCCCACAGGGGCGTAAGTCAAGGGATGCAGCCAGCTTACAGGGAGGGAGTCAGGGAAGTAAAACTTGGCACTCTATGCCTCTCCTCCAGACCCCTTCTGAGCTCCAACCGGAACCAGAGGGCAAGGATGTGGTCTGACATAGTCTGAACAGTTCAGCCTTCAGGACTATAGAGCAGAAGGGAAAAACTGGGGCCTGTTGCTATACAGTTTCATATGAATTCATCTTATGTTTTGTTCATTGTTCTATAGAATTCCATTATGAGGAATTCATCAGTCACTTAGAGGATGAACACTCGGTTTTTCCCAGTTTTTCACTAGTTCAAACAATGCTGCAATGTAGACCCTTGTACATCTATATCCACATACTGATGTGAAAAATCTATGGGACACTTTTCTGGGCAAGGAATTGCTGAGCCAAAGGGAGTGCTGCGTTTTGAGGAATCTAAAATGTTTTTCCCCCTCCCCTCCTTTTAGAGACCAAAACTCTCAGAAAGCTTTGTGCAGTGGTGATGGCATGTTGCATACTATGGATATAAAGTTCAAAGATAAAAAATAGTGGATAGAGCCATAAGCAGAAAAAACACCACCCCTCCACCGACCCCATGCATGTCCTCCTGAAGACTAGGTTTTCATGATTTTCCTCTGCTCAGAATACTAGTAGCCTCCTCAGAATAATATTAGATCGTTAAATATAAAATGTCCAATTATCAAAAGTGTAGTTTATTATATCTCAAACAAGAAGCAGTACAATCAATCAAAGTATGCACCTAAACTATCGACACAGTTTTGCCATCTTAACAGTAGCTTGTTTATGCCAGCAGTGAAGAATCCTGGAGACTCAGTGGCAATGAAATAGCAAAAGGGGTTTTGCACATCTTGTTGAGAATTGAATATTTTTCCTTGCAAGAAGTGGTCCAAAGCCTGGAAGAAGTGGTAGTCAGTTGGTGCAAGGTCTGGTGAATACGGTGGATGACAGAGAGTTTCCAAGTCCAGCCTCTGTAGTTTAAGCAGCGCTGTTTGTGCGACATGTGGTCAAGCATTGTCTTTCAAGAGGATTGGCCTGTCTCTATTGACCAATCTCGACTGCTTAATCACAAGCATCCTCAACACTTCATCCAATTGGTTGCAGTAGACATCCACTGTGATTGATTGATCAAGTTTCATGGAGCTATAGTGGATAATACCAGCATTGGACCACCAGACACCATTATATTTTTTTGAGGAATATTTGGTTTTGGACTATGTTTTGGCACTTCATCTTTATCCAACCATTGTGCCAAATGCTTGCAATTATCAAAGAGAATCCATTTTTCATCACATGTAACAAGACAATGTAGAAATAGTTCGCCTTTATGTCATGACAGCAAAGAAAGGCAAGCTTCATAATGATTTCTCTTTTCATGTTCGTTTAATTCATGCAGTATCATCTATACAGCTTCTTTACCTTGTCGATTTATTTCAAATGGTCCAATATTGTTGGAATAGTAACATCAAACCTTGCTGCTAATTCACGTGTAGGTCGAGATGGATTCACTTCCACTACAGCTTTCTGCTCATCATTTTCCACCTGGTCTCAGGTCACCCACATGGCTCATTTTCAAGATTAAAATCATCAGAACGGAACTTCTCAAACCATTGACATACTGTGCATTAATTAGCCACATCCTTCTCAAATACCTCGTTGATATTTCGAGCTGTCTGTGTAGCATTGGTTCCATGACATAACTCATATTCGAAAATAACACAAATTTTTGGCTTATCCATGGTTTCACAAAAATCACTCTAAAAAATTTTTGAAAGATAGTCATGAGCCAAACCAGGTGTTTGAAAGAATGAAGATCTACCTTCACAATAAACACAAAAAAAGAAGCGTCATAGTGAAATGTCAGAGATATCAACTGTCAAACTTAGTACTTAAGGAAATTGGACATTTCATACTTAACATTGTTTTGCGCTCTCACATGTGTAAAAATTCCTTTATGGCTTGGTATGGAATCCTATATGAAAAATTCCTTTTGTCATTGTGTTAAAGGCATTGACCCATTGTATTCTGTTTTCAGTTATGCCAACATATAGTCATTCTGATTCTTAACCTTTATCTGTAACTTTCCCCTCCTAATCTCTAATTTCATAAACCAAGTTATCTCACACATTATTGGGAACAACGAATAAATACTATTCAAATTTTTCTTTTGTGACCTTTAGCAAATAAGTTTCAAAAGTTTATTTTTCTTCGGCCTAAGGAACTCACTCCCTTGTGTTGTGTAAGAGAGTTTCTCCTTAAACCTCACATTAACTTTGCATTTCTGTGTCTCAAATTGAATTAAGAGAGCACAAAGCAGGCCCTGTACTCTCACATGAAGAAGTGTGTGTGTTTCCTGTGATTCCTATCAGCATCTTCTCTGGTGTCGTCAGAATCGGTGCCTCCTAAAAGGAGCTGAGGACAAGTTGTTAGGCACAGCTCCATTTGTTGTTGTACAACAAATGTACAACATCAAGATGACCCATCACTAGGGAAGCTCTACTGGACCAAGGTTTCTTTTACATGGCCTCTGGCTATTAACTGATTAAGATAATTTTTTAAATCATGTGCAAAAAACAATATAGGAAGATACAAAATCTCCTTATCACACTGTTCCCAGTGGGCTTTTTGTCACTCCCGCCCCACCCACTGCTGACTTCCTGTATCCCAGGATGCACTGGTCAGTCCCTTCTTTTCACCACCAGTTTCATTGCATTCCTCAGAGTTGTGATCTCTAAAGTGTATGTTGAGTGGTACTGCTGAGCCAAGGAGGAGTGTGGGGACGGACTAAATGCCCAGAAGATGCCTCAGGAAGCTGCCTGGGGAGCAGGGAAGCTCACTCAGATTATCTGCTCACCAGCATAGATCCTGAGTTCCTAATGTAAGGATATACCACGAGGTGATGTAAAATCCCTTTCTCATTTTCATTTGCTTTGACACAGTGCTCATTTAAAGATGTTTAGGAATGAGTGAACTGCCAACATTTCTCCATTTTTTTAGGAAACTTTTACAAGCAAGTAACCCATTCCTTTATTACAAGTGTCAATATTTTGTGTATGTATATGTATTTTCATGGATATTTCAATGGAAAAGTTATTAGGAAGCTAAATCTGCTAACAGTCACAAGTGAGCCATTTGGAGCTTTAGGGATTTAGTGGGATTTTTTTAATCATTCGTCCCACTGGGGCCTATAACTATGAACTGGATAAAGAGAGGAAGTGCAATTATTTTTGGTGCCTCTATGCTGAAGAAACAAACCTCTCCCATGGCCTTTCTGTTGGCTCATTGAATGTTCTCTGTCAATTCTTCTGGAATTGAGTTTTATTTCTTTAAATGCTACAGATGGAAGATTTTGTACTTCAGAGCAACTTCAACTTCAGGCCCACCCTTTGCCACAATAGTATCTTCTTCCTTCCCACTTCAAGGAAGGAATGTTTTTCTGGCCATGGATGGGGGCACTCATCAGAAGGAGGACAGGGTTTGTCACCAGCATCCATTCATGGTGCTGAGCAAGAGCAGGTCATGAAGAAAGCTCCCTGGTCCCCTTCCTTGCTGTCTCTTCTGCTCTTTTCCCACAGCTCAGAGCAAGGTTGACCAGTAAACAGAAGGTAGGACTGCTATGAGAGTATGCCATTGTAAACATTGAAGATGAAAGCAGGTTTCCAAACAAATTATTTGCTAGAATGTATTTATTATAAGAATAAAAAGAAAGAAAAGATATTAACAGAAAATTCTTGAAATGGCAACACAGGTACAAACCACCCATTTTAATATTTTACTCATTTCTAGTCTTCCTAAATGTGCTGATACAACTTTTTAAATGCTATAAGGTTATTATTCGCTCAAATGTTACATTTTAGGCAATTTTTCATGATGCTATATCATCCTCATAAGGATTAATTTAAATGTCAACACAACAATTCATCATGAGCCTGCTTCATGGGTAATCCACCATTTGCCCTTCTTTGGGGATATTCAATTTTGTCTTATTTTCATGCATTATAGATAGTGCCATGAATAATATATTCATGTGTAAATAATGTTCTTAAACTTAAGACTTTTTTTTTACATTCCCAAGAGTAAAATTCTTGGGTTAAAGGACTGAATGTTTTTATACTGTTGAAATGGGTTGTCATACTGCTTTCTAACACTATTCTTGCTCTTAAACATTGCGGGGTTATTTCAGCTAACACAAAATGCTTATTTTTTCATGAGTGAATTTTTAAAGAGACATATCTTCTTTGTCCTTAGCCTAGCATGTGTGTATTACTTCTTTGGACAAGTACTATTGTTCACATTTTCATTTTTGAAATGATCATGTTGTAAGGACAATTTGCATGGGAAACGTGAAGCTGTTACAAATGTCATGAGCACTGCTGGTGTATTTCTGCCTCCATAAATACAGCTTCCTTTACAAGACAAGAAGGAGCTATGCAGTCTCGTATAGTGGAATGGCTTGGCCATCCATGAGCCGGGTGCAGGGGACACCATTCTATGTGCCATAGCCACTCTCTGTGAGGGTACTGACACCCGTTAGAGTTCTGCAACATAATCCTGGCTTTATGACCTTGGACTGTCCGTTAACCTCAGTGAGCCTCAATACCACGCCCTGGAAAATAACAGTGATTTAGAAACTCAAACAAGAAATTATTATCAAATAGACACTTATATGATTAGTTATATTTCTCCCTTCTAGTTGGGTAGGAAACATTACTACTCAAAGGAATCATATATAAAAATCTTTTAAATGCCTACCAGCCTCCCCCTCATTATTTAGTATATAAATGCCATTCTTCACCCTTAAAATCCATATTTGTGTATATTTGCACTGCCTAGACAAGTATACACCTATCCTCCCTGACCTTATTTCCCATCACCCGCTCCAGTCTCCCACATGCTCCGACCACACTGGTCTACTCTCAGTTCCTAGAACATGCCAGGCTTACTCTGGTCTGAGGGTGTTCACACTGGCTACCTCCTACAATAATTCTCCTTATGCCCTTCTGCCCTTCTTCTTATAATGCAAGACTCAGCTCAGACGCCACCTCCTCTCAGCAGCCCTCTGTCTTCCCTGGCTAAGCGCACTCTTATTATCTAGGCATTCTCCATCTTGTTGCCCAATTTTAATGACTTCATAGAACGCATCAGTTCCTGAAATTATCTTATTCATAGAGCTGTTTACTTGCACATTATCTGTCCTCTAGGGCTGGAATATAAGCTCCAGAAGACAAAGACTTTGACTGTTTACCACTGAATGCCCAGATCCTAGAACAGTGCCTGGCACACGTCAGGTACTAAACATGTATTCTTTGCCTTAGCTCCCAGTTGTAACTAATTTACTGCATCACAAGGAAGAGAAATTATTGACTGTTTTTTCAACCTCACTGAATAATTTTTTAATCACCAACAAATTATATGTGATACTGCATAAAACCAGTGTACAGCACTGGTCAAACTTTAGCCCTTAGAACAAAGCATTCTAGAGTTCTGCTTCAGGATGTTCCAACTCCAAACTGTGATTGCTGATGACCTCATCTGAAGGGAAAATGGATTTTTGCCTCGTTTTTTCTCCACCAATTCTGTAAGGTTTTTAAATAGCCACACCTTCCCATAATTGTTGAGAGAAGAACCATTGAATTCATGGGACTTCTTTTGTGGGAACTTATTTTGAGATTAATCAAAGCTCCACTTTCATTTGATTTTTGCTGATGCCTTCCCATCTCCTTTGCTATTACAACAGTCTGCAAAAATAGCCCTGTACATAAATTATGCATCAAGTCTTTAAATATTCTGTTCTTTTTCTTTTCCTGCCCCACCTCCACCCAAGGAGAAAGATTGTAACAGGCAGTACCTGTTGTTTCTGCTGTTGAGCTTTATAAATTTTTTTTTAATTTTAATTTTCTGAAAGAAACTAAAAATTTTGTTTCCCCTGTTTTTATTCATAAGTGAGTAAAGTGTAATGCTCAGAAACCACATTATTTGCAAGGTTTTTTTTAAAAGAATGAATAATCTTGTTTCTAGAGGCAGATTATTTTCCTTTTGTCCAAAATTATTCCTGGATTACAATTGGCTAACTTTAATGGCTATTCATGTTGGAAAGTGAGTACTGTTCATTTTTTTTTTGTCCAAGTATGTACTTGTTGAATTGCTTTTTTCTCTGGAAATACCAGAAAATATAAACAGAGCCAACCTTTATTGAAGATGTATAGTGTGCTGCATGTTGGACAAACATTATCTTCAATGCTAATGAGGAATAACCAAGGATGGGTTCTTACCCACTATTTATATATAATGAATCTGAGTCAGGTCCATCCCTTCTCACCTTACTTTGTTGCTTCCCAGGACATGGAGCAATTGCATTCATTAAATGTAAAATAGCCGAGCAAAGCATGGTGATCTTCTTCTTCAGGAAGAAATTTTATTACCTCTTTTGCCCCCTTATGCTGCTTTTTCAGATCTCTCTACACATAAGCAGTTGGTTTTCAACCAGCACAAAATAACACCACAAATGGACAGGCTGCTCACCACTGCAGGGTGGTTCCTGGTTCTAGTGCAGAATGGCCATTGTACTACATGTCTAGGCTTTTAGTCTCATGGAATTACACAATTATAATGGAATCTCAAAGAAGATATTTGCTTGAACTCCCAAGCCTCTGATAGCCCATCTGGGACTTTTTCATAATGCAAGGATATAGCCAGACATGACCTTTTCAGGGTTTTCCCAGCATGGGTAGAAACCGAGTCTAAAGTCTTTGTGTTTCAGTGTGTGAAGGAGATAGGAGGCAAAGAGCGTGACACATTTTCCCTTATATTTTGGCAAAAGGAGAAGAACATTCAATTTTCCTTTAAATATTAGAAAACATAATACATGAAAAAAATTGATATAATCAGAAAATTCTAAGGAGGAGAAGCATCATAAAGTTCTTCCTCAGTTACTATGCTTTGTATGGAACCATAGAAAACCTCATATAGCCAAAGCAATCTTAAGCAAAAAGAACAAACTGGGAGGTATCAATCTATCAGACTTTAAGCTGTACTACAAGACTATAGTAACCAAAACGACATGGTTCTGGCACAAAAATAGAGACATCAACGGAACAGAACAGAGAACCTAGATATAAAATCATCCACATACTGCCATATGATCTTTGCCAATAAATC